>BMAC01000998.1:86916-107552 GCA_014905375.1 Phtheirospermum japonicum | reverse complement strand
TTTCTCGTGGAAGCTAGAAAGAAAAATACCATAATTAAATTGAGCAAGAAGCGTAAGGTCTTCTTTTCATTTCATTTAAGTGTATTTCTAATTAATTTCTCTGTTCAATTGATGGTTGATAGACTTAAAATTTATGACTTACATCTCACTTGTCTTCAAGTCTAACATATGATCTCGGGATAAGATTTGACATAGATTAAATAAACAATGTTGGTCAGTTGGGAGAGAATCAATAAATCTGTGTAACAAACAAGTCCACATATCTTATTTTCTACAAGAGGAGTAAACCTAAATCGATCCAAATACTCCATTCATAATCATGCCTAGAGAGCTCCAAGAAGCGAAAAGCTGCCAAGAAGAAGCAAGAAAATCAGTCAAACAATCACTCCAATCATTCATGTACTTCTACTCACTCTCAAGATGGAGCAGCATGAAATGGATTGAAAAGTAATTCGAGTGTTGAAAGAGATTTTGAATTTGGGTCTAAATTGAATCGATTATATGGAGGAGTCGATTATAATGATGAGATGACTAAATCTTATAATTTATGGAGCTTGATTTGCACATTTTTGTACGTATTTTTGTTACCTTTTTGTGTCGTATTTGTATGTGTTTTGCTTGCATTTACGGGTATTAGGAGTCGATTTGGCCTATTTTGTTAGTTTTAGATTTTTGTAGCATTTGCGCATTTTTTATTATGTTTTCGTAGTTTTCACTCGTTTTTATATTTTTGACTACAGAATAACCAAGCGGACCCGCACACATTTGGGGCATTCCATTCGACTCGCTATGGAACGGAAAGTAAAGACAAGCAAGGGAACATAGCGCGAACAAGGAATGACAATCGGTGGATGGCTGGAGCGAAAAATGAGAAAATTAAGCCGAAATCAGCCATGTCAGTCGATCGACTGACGAAGCATAAATTGACTGCTCGGCAGAAAGTTTTGTCGTTAAGGATGAAGCAGTCGATCGACAGGGTTTCCGTTGATCGACTGCCAGTCGATCGACTGGTAGTATCGACTGCCTGTCAATCGACTAGTAGTTTGTCGATCAACTGTGACGCAGGAGATTTTGTAGGTTTTGACCCGTTTTGACGATTATTCCCCTGCGTTATATATATATATATCCCAGCCCTCTCTCCACCAACCTTATCCTTCCTTGGTGGTTTTGGACTTGTTCCATCTCCTCCAAGCCATTTTACCATTCCTTGCATAATAAACTCTAGTTCATAGTCCTTAGAGTAGTTTTAGCTTAGTTAGTTAGTTTTAGTAGTTGTTCTTAGCAAGTGTTGGAGAAGGTGACACCTCCTTCATTTGTGGTTCTTTTTTTGTTAAAGTTTTTCTTGTATTTTGAAGATTTTAAGCTAGACTTTGAAGCACTTGTTTGTAGTAATATTGGTAGTAATCTTTCCTCTTCATATTTTGTGTTATTCTTGTGTTGTTTCAATTTCTTTTATGTTGGTTATTAGATTTGTAGTTTGTATTGTTTTCATTGCATTTTAAATTCCCCTTTTTATTTTCTATTTTGTTGATCTTCTTGTTTACAAAAACTCCATTGTAGCATAGTCTTGAAGCTCTTTACTTCTTTAGTCTAAACAAATATTTGTTCTTTGAAAGATGTATGAAACTTTCTTCTTTAATCAATTTAGCATATTCTCATTTAATGCTCTTTGACTTCCTTCAATTTTAAATCTTTGTTTTTCCCTCCATTTTCTCTTTCATTTACAAGCTTTCCTTAGTTTAGTAATTTTTAATTTATTTAAAGTTTTTAATTAGTGTTTAATTAGTTTTATTAAAATTAGTCATTTTCAAGCAAGCTTTTAATGTTCATTAACTTTTGCATTAGTTAGTAATTTCAAGTTTTCATTTCAATTCATGCTTTACCATAAAACTCAACCCAAACCAATGACTTAATGCTTTCCTAGTGTAGATTAGTTTAATCACAATTAACAAGAGATTAAGTAAAAACACCGACCGTCGATAACATCTATCCTCGAGAGACACGACTCGGGAAAACTTACCGCTCTACAATCGACTCCGTACTATTGTGGAGACGGTTTCTTAGACTGTTAAGAAATCATCGATCAAATTTTGGCGCCGTTTCTTGGGATAGATTAAGGCTAATGGTGATCTTAATTACTCTTCTTGTTATCTTAGTTAATAGTTAGTTTAGATTAGTATTTTACATTCGATACCCGTAATCCTTTGTTGCGTGTTGTGTATGCAAGGTAGACGATCGCTTGGACGAGAATTGGCCCCACTTTTGCCCAATCCCGAGAGGTTGAGATGAGAGGCACGAGCCACGAGAAATCAAGTCACGTTCGACGCCCCGCCTTTTCAACCTTTATCTCCGGTGATAGAAGAGCGAATGATGACCCATTCATTCGAGAATCCAATGACGCCCGCCCACGCTCATGAAAATCAAGGGATACCCCCGCCTCAAGTATCATCCGGGACCGCATCATCATCTCATGGCCCGCCACCTCAAATTGCTCAACCCGTGTACGGAATACCGCTCGACCAAGGGGGGAATGGGTTCCCAAACCAAGACCCCCAAAGCTCGAACGCCCAATTTCATGGCCCTTATTCTCCATCCCGTGCTCATGTTTCGACACTCGAGCCACAACTTCAAGTCACGCCACGCTCGGACCCATCATCACATGGAACTCAATTCCACGGCCCACACTACCAAGGCCCGATCGTCGATGGCCTGTCATATCAATTTCAACCTCCATTCCAAGCGCCGAGGCCACATTACCAAGGGCCACACTTCGCCGCTCCTCACATCCAAGAGCCTCGATTCTCGCACCCGACTGGGCCCGTGCCCCGATTCCGAAATCTGAATCCTCAAGACATTCCACGGGCGGCAGCCATGAATGAGAATCCGTACACTGTGCAAGATCCAGGTGGCCATCCTTTTGCCATTCCCGATGGAGGACCGACGAATAGCATCAAAGAGGTGTCAAGACCGTACATGGGTGACTTTTCTTCGTGCATTCGACTAAGCGCCGAGGCCCTTGAGTACGACTTGCGGCCGATTGATCTCAACCGACTCCCGTCTTTTCATGGCTTACCGCAATAGGATGCTCTCAAATTCCTTCGTATCTTCTCCTATATCGTGTCGAGTTTTCCACGCCAAGGGATCTATATCGATCAAATAAAGATGTGGTGCTTCCCGTATACGATGAAGGATAAGGCGGTCGATTGACTTATGATATTACCGTCCGATTCTCTCACCAATTGGGACATGGTGACCAAGAGGTTCATGGAGGAGTATTACTCTCAAGTCAAGATGTCCGACTTCCGAGCAAAGATCGCTTCGTTCCGTCAAGCAAGCGATGAGACCTTCTACGAGTCATGCCAGCGTTTCAAGGGCTATCTTACAAAGTGCTCTCATCATCGGTTCACCGGAGATTTCTTGAACCAATTCTTTCACAATAGCTTGGCGTTTGTGTCTAAACGCATGGTGAACAATGCCGCCAGAGGAAACTTAGCCGGACGCTCGACAAGGGAGTTATATGATATCTTTGTGAATATGGCTGTGGACGATCATCAAATGAGTAAGTTTGAGCTAAAGGAGCAAGTAAAAGAAGTATCTATGAAGGATGAGCCCGAGTGGGCCCGCAAGATTGTCGACTCGAGAGTTACAAGTGGCTTCGCTCACTAAGCCTATGTCAGGATTGATGGAGACGTGTTCCACGTGCGGCATCACGGGTCATGGAACTAGTGCATGCCCGATGGTTTATGGGCAATCTAATGAGTTCGATGAGCACGCATTTGCGGTCCAGGGTTACAAAGCCCAACGAAGTGGTACCCAACGACAAAACAACCCATATTCTCAAGCGTACAACCCCGGGTGGAGGGACACGAATAATGCTCAAAACCCACCCGGGCCTCCGATGGAAAAAACCACGGCCTCAAGCCCCGTTCAATGCACGACAACCACCATTTATGCTATCTCAAGCATCATTTTCGGCCCCTCAAGATCACTTGACATCACACAAACCGATCATGGAGTCCATATTGGCCGAACTTTCGGGCTCTATCCAATAATTGAACAAACGGCTTACGAGCTTAGAGACACAAGTGGGGAAAATGGTGATGGATGTTAACGAGCTTAAGCAAGCCTGCGACAAGGGAAAGCTACAAAGTCAACCAGTTCAAGCTCAAGCCATGACGGTTCTTCGAAGCGGCAAGGTGGTAAATAATAAGGTTGCTCTTCCCGATAATGATCTCTTACCTTCACGCAAAGTTGTTGACAATTTGACCGTGAAAGACCCGAACAAGCCCGTGGTCACTCCTAACCCACCCACATCCTCCTCTTCAAGTGGGAAGGTGAAGGACACCGAGGTCACCGGTGGACTCCACAAATCTGCGACGCCGTACCGACCTCTGATCCCATTCTCGAGCCGTGTCCGAATGACGAAGCAAGATACCCAATTTCATGAGCTATATAAGATGTTGTCCAAGGTCAATGTCAGCCTCCCCTTGCTTGAAATTATCCAAAATGTGCCCGCGTACACCAAGTCTTTGAAGAAGTTGACATCCAAGAAGCGACGGTTCGAGGACAACGAGAAGATGTTCATATCAAATGTGGCGAGCATCGTTTGTAGCGACCCTCTTCCACCTAAAGAGGACGATCCGGGAATCTTTTGCATCAAGATCACCCTCGAAAATGGCAAGGAAACACAAGGAATGCTAGACCTCGGTGCAGGAATCAATTTGATGCCCTACTCAATTTTTAAACAATTGGAGTTTTGCGGTCTTAAGGAAACGAGGATGTGTTTGCAATTGGCCGACCAATCAATCCAGTAACCAAGGGGGGTAGCTGAAGATGTGTTGGTGCGAGTAGGTGGCCTCATAGTCCCCGTGGATTTTTTGGTCTTAGATGTCGGAGAAGTGAGCAACGATGGCCGTGAGCACGTGATTTTACTTGGATGACCATTCATGGTGACCACGAACACCATAATAGACGTGTAGAATGGGAAGTTGATGTTCTCGATTTTGGGGGACACGGTGGATTTTTCGATCCACGTGTCATTTCTCTTTCCCCTCTTCAAGCCGATTGTGCGATGATTGAACCAATGGAGGAAGTAATTGAGGAAGCTTATGAGGACGTTGAAGATGGGGTCATCAAAGATGACAAGTGACTAGCATTTCTATCGGAGGGGCTGATGGAAATATTCGAGAGAGCAAGTATGGAATTGGTAAATACACCGAGGCCGGAGCTCAATGTCCTTCCGAGTTTCCCCGAGTACGTTTACTTGAATGAAGGAGAAATAAATCCCGAAATAAACTCCATCGAGCTTTCGGCAAGTGACGAGTCACGATTGATCGTAGGAGAGGAGAAATTTGGAGATGAGCCACGAGTCATCTAATCGAAGGAGGATAGTTGAGCGAACAACTTTAAATAAATGCTCTAAAAGGGAGGCAACCCATGATTTTCTAACCCTTTTCTTAGTTTTCTTTTGATTTTATGTATATCTTTTCTTTAATAGCGTTAACTAATGTTTTTCGGCTTTTGTAGGAGCAATCGGAGAGGTGTTGGAAAGAACAAGAGCAAAAACTGGGAGTTGGCTGCAGTATTGACGTCGATTGACTGGTGAGCAGTCGATCGACTAAAGTGGCCTAAATCGACTGAAGAACAGTAACTTCCGAGTTTTGCAAGGATCAATCAATCGACTGGCCCGTAGTCGATTAACTGGTAGTCAATCGACTGACCAATTGACTAAACATGGTGAAATCAACTGACAGACATAAGCTTTTGAGTTTTGCAAAGGTCAGTCGATCGACTGACCCCAGTCGATCGACTGAAAGGCAGTCGATCACCTACCCCACTAAAGCGGTCCCAGCGGGACATTGTTAAAGGCATTCGATCCTCTCTCCTCTCCCCACATATCGACTGCGAAAAAAACAGAGAGAGAAGAAGTAAAAAAGCCGAGAAAGAAAGAAAAGAAAAAAGAATAAAAAGGTGGGGGGGGGGAGAGCGATCATTCCTTCTGGATTTCCAGAGATCTTCGTCTCAATTTCAACAATTACGGAGAGATTCCAACAATTGTTCTTGGTCTCCTCTTTTTCCTAATTTTTGACACAATTAGGGTTTGGATTCCGATTTCAAGCCCATTCGTTGAGGTAATTCGCTAGAACCACACTCTTGAAACATTATTTTGATGACTGGTTGAGTTTGGGGGAGCTTGGGTTTCGAGTTAACTTCAAATTCCTTGTTCAAAACCTAAGCCCACCAAGTGCTCGATGAGTTGCCTCAATGAACCCTTTTGACTAAAATTCCCTCTTTCTCATGTTGTATCCGTTCTTTTCGATTCTCAGAAACTTTAGACATAACCCTCACTTTCTCCACGTTCATTTTTGAACCGTTTCCATGGCCGACTATTTCGATGGCGATTTCCCCTATCCCAACATTGCCGGCAACTACGGTTCCCCCCTTCCCCATTTATTCCGAAGCCGAGGGGGAACTCGATAAAAACCTCTCCCTTTGAAACTTCGCCCTCCCACGCTTCACGACCTTGGGCATCTACATGAGTAGGTAGAAAACGGGGACTACCAGGGTTATGGGGCTCAGATGCTCCAATACAACGAGGGCTTGAGCGGTCGCCAATTCGTATCCCTCCGGGCACCGGCCTACCGAGAGGTGATGCTCGAGTTTTTCACTACCTACCGGGGCCGCGAGGCCTCGGAATTCACCATTCGATTTGGAGGGAGCGAGCATCGGATCACCCAAGAGGTGCTCCACATGGTGCTCGGGCATAATTGCCAAGAGTTGTGGGATGAGCGGCCGAGCGAATTTGCCCCGACGCAATTTCGGGCGAGTATCACAGGCGAACGTGGTACTTCTTGGTTCCAGGCCTCGGCAATCACTGATTTAGCGCAGTTAGGAGCATTTAAGTTCTTCTCCCACGTCCTTATGGTCAAGCACGAGAGCACTAACCTCACCTAGGACGAGGTATACGTGCTTTGGTGTTTGAACCATGGGCGTCAAGTCCCCTTTTATCCATTTCTCCATGCCGGGATTCGTGGGATTCGGAGAACGAGAGGCGGTAGTGTAGCTCAGGTTAGAATGGGGCCCATGATCACTTTTCTAGCCCATCACTTCAGGTTCGATCCCGAGGCGGCCAATTAGGAGAAGATCGGGCTGATGGAATTGGTGTGGAAAACGTCTAAGATTCCGACGAACCCCCGCCACCGTAGCCAATAACAAGATGAAGAAGACGAATATGATCGGCGGCACAACAAGGGGGTCGAAGCCGAAGAAGCCCTGAACACCGATTTGGGCACACCGTTCGAGCAAGCACGAGCCACGCGACAATCCCGCTTTCTAGAGGCCCGAGCACTGGCTCGGGTCACGACATGAGTTGGCACGAGTTCCAACAACAAGTGTTTGCTCGGTGCGATCATCTCGATGCCAATATGGAAGAGTTGAGGGCGGTGCAAGTACGGAACAACCGTGCACATTGCGCTCTCCAAAGCCACCTCATCTTGATGGAAAGTCAGTTGCGTCGAGATGAGGATGAAGACTAGGAAGACGAAGGCGAAAGAGAAGGAAACGAGGAAGAGGAGGAGGATGAAGAAAACGAGTACTAGGAAGATGAAGAGGATGAGGACGCAAACCTCCAACCCTGACGTAGGAGACGTCATTAATTCTCCTATTATTTTTGTTTGTTTTATTTTGATTCGATTATGTTCTTTTATTTCTTATCTAACTCTTGAAAAATCCAAAACAAAATGAAAAAATAATACAAAAATATCTTTAGTACTTTTGTATATAGTGTGTTTTTGATTTTTATATAAAAATCCAAACGAAATAGATATTTCAAAAACCCCAAATAGATTTTCACTTTTTGTAAATAGTTTGTTTCTTCAACCCCCCGTTTTTCTTGTAGATCACTTGCCTCGACTCCCGGAAGAGGACTTATGCACGACCGAATAGTCATCACAAGCTTGAAATAGGGGCATTTTCTTTTTCCTTACACATTTTACCATTTTTATAGCTTAATTTGCAATGTGGACATTGCTAGGTTTTAAGTGTGGGGTGGTTAGAGTTTGCCTTAGGTGTTTAAGATTGTTTGTATGCTTGCTTGTGATAATTCGAGAAGTATGTGTGTTATATTGCTTGGAATCTTGGCGAAGGGACCGGTTTTGATGATTTGATTAGTAAGTTTGGAATCTCGATTGGATTTAGTGTACTTAGGAAATTTGATATGTTGGAAACTTTTCTCGGCTTTAGCTTCGTGCTATCCTTGAGCTCAATATAGAACTAGTGCCTCAACTAGCTTCGTCATCGAACACTCTCTATAGAATTTTTATTTTGTATTTTGGAGTCATCAATTGCTCCATGTGCTCGATCAAGAATATTGTAAGTTTCTAGTATCAACGAGTGATCGGAGCCGTTGAATTCTCCTTGTATTGTATATACCAAAAAAAAAAAGAAAAGAAAAAAATTAAAAAAAGAGAAAAAATGGAGAAAAAAAATGATGAATAAACAAGGATACGTATAAATCCTTGAATTTATTATGTAATAAACATGCAACCCTTGCACAACGCTTTTTCCCTTTTTAGATTTTGTTTGTCAAAGAGAGTCATGGATGATTGAGGCTAGTAGGGAGCCGATTAACGGTTCAAGCGTGGATAGACCTTGGCCGGGCAAGGACGAGGGGACCGACTTGGAGGGTTTGATTCGTACGTTTTTGTTACGAATTTGTACATAATCGAGTCTTGTTTTTAGTATTTTTATTATCTTTTTTGGGTTAAGACTAGGATGAATTGCATCGTTTTGCACCTTTTGTCTCCTTACTGAACTTTCCGACTTGTTGATCCCTAACCGGCCCAAATGAGAGTAATTCTGTGTTTTTCTCATACAGCTAGAGCGTCCGGTGGATCCAAGGCACAAATATAGAAGAAGCGACGCTCAAAAGTAGCCCATAAGGACAATCACCGATCGGACAGTGTATGTCTCCGATCGGATTAATTGATGACGATCACACCGGCCGAACGAACTGGCGCACCGATCGAAGCAGCGGATAGTGGCCTTTGTCCGATCGGACAATACCTTCGTCCAATCGGACAAGTACGTTACGCATGCAGATTTCTAAAATTTTCAGTTATGAAACGGCTGAAGACTGTTTAAAAACGGCAGAGAGACTAGGGTTTCGAGATTATTCAGCCTTGGAGACCTTTTGGAGGCTGGAACAAGGTTAGAGAACCCACAAAACACCCAAAGGTAGAGAGATTTGACACATCTCTCATACCTCTAGCATAAAATCGTACAATACCGTATCAAGGTCCGATTCGCAGCAACCAACGTTCTTCGATAGGATTCTGGGTTCGTGACAAGCCTCGGGATTCTACACATTTCTCGGAGTGCACTTGTTCATCATCTTCACGCGTTGAAAATAGTTCAACGATTAGTAAATTCTGAACTCGTCTTTTGATATGATGTTTTTGAAAGTGGTTTGGTTTGATATTGGATATGAACAGTTGATGGTATGCTAGATAGTGTTATGTTAGTAGATTGTTAAGGATTTGGTGATTTGGATTCATACCTTTGTGTTTTTGGATTGAGAATGGAATTATGGTTGATTCACAACAAATTACTTTTTGGACTGACCAAAATTAGTGTCTTAATGTGATATATTTTGTGAATCATTACATTGTAGTTTCCAGTCAGTAAGAAACTTTGACAGATATACCTCGATTGGTCATATTTCTCGTGGAAGCTAGAAAGAAAAATACCATAATTAAATTGAGCAAGAAGCGTAAGGTCTTCTTTTCATTTCATTTAAGTGTATTTCTAATTAATTTCTCTGTTCAATTGATGGTTGATAGACTTAAAATTTATGACTTACATCTCACTTGTCTTCAAGTCTAACATATGATCTCGGGATAAGATTTGACATAGATTAAATAAACAATGTTGGTCAGTTGGGAGAGAATCAATAAATCTGTGTAACAAACAAGTCCACATATCTTATTTTCTACAAGAGGAGTAAACCTAAATCGATCCAAATACTCCATTCATAATCATGCCTAGAGAGCTCCAAGAAGCGAAAAGCTGCCAAGAAGAAGCAAGAAAATCAGTCAAACAATCACTCCAATCATTCATGTACTTCTACTCACTCTCAAGATGGAGCAGCATGAAATGGATTGAAAAGTAATTCGAGTGTTGAAAGAGATTTTGAATTTGGGTCTAAATTGAATCGATTATATGGAGGAGTCGATTATAATGATGAGATGACTAAATCTTATAATTTATGGAGCTTGATTTGCACATTTTTGTACGTATTTTTGTTACCTTTTTGTGTCGTATTTGTATGTGTTTTGCTTGCATTTACGGGTATTAGGAGTCGATTTGGCCTATTTTGTTAGTTTTAGATTTTTGTAGCATTTGCGCATTTTTTATTATGTTTTCGTAGTTTTCACTCGTTTTTATATTTTTGACTACAGAATAACCAAGCGGACCCGCACACATTTGGGGCATTCCATTCGACTCGCTATGGAACGGAAAGTAAAGACAAGCAAGGGAACATAGCGCGAACAAGGAATGACAATCGGTGGATGGCTGGAGCGAAAAATGAGAAAATTAAGCCGAAATCAGCCATGTCAGTCGATCGACTGACGAAGCATAAATTGACTGCTCGGCAGAAAGTTTTGTCGTTAAGGATGAAGCAGTCGATCGACAGGGTTTCCGTTGATCGACTGCCAGTCGATCGACTGGTAGTATCGACTGCCTGTCAATCGACTAGTAGTTTGTCGATCAACTGTGACGCAGGAGATTTTGTAGGTTTTGACCCGTTTTGACGATTATTCCCCTGCGTTATATATATATATATCCCAGCCCTCTCTCCACCAACCTTATCCTTCCTTGGTGGTTTTGGACTTGTTCCATCTCCTCCAAGCCATTTTACCATTCCTTGCATAATAAACTCTAGTTCATAGTCCTTAGTGTAGTTTTAGCTTAGTTAGTTAGTTTTAGTAGTTTTTCTTAGCAAGTGTTGAAGAAGGTGACACCTCCTTCATTTGTGGTTCTTTTTTTGTTAAAGTTTTTCTTGTATTTTGAAGATTTTAAGCTAGACTTTGAAGAACTTGTTTGTAGTAATATTGGTAGTAATATTTCCTCTTCATATTGTGTGTTATTCTTGTGTTGTTTCAATTTCTTTTATGTTGGTTGTTAGATTTTTAGTTTGTATTGTTTTCATTGCATTTTAAATTCCCCCTTTTATTTTCTAGCTCGTTGATCTTCTTGTTTACAAAAACTCCATTGTAGCATAGTCTTGAAGCTCTTTACTTCTTTAGCCTAAACAAATATTTGGTCTTTGAAAGATGTATGAAACTTTCTTCTTTAATCAATTTGGCATATTCTCATTTAATACTCTTTGACTTCCTTCAATTTTAAATCTTTGTTTTTTCCTCTATTTTCTCTTTCATTTACAAGCTTTACTTAGTTTAGTAATTTTTAATTTATTTAAGGTTTTTAATTAGTGTTTAATTAGTTTTATTAAAATTAGTCATTTTCAAGCAAGCTTTTAATGTTCATTAACTTTTGCATAGGTAGTAATTTCAAGTTTTCATTTCAATTCAAGCTTTAGCATAAAACTCAATCCAAACCAATGTCTTAATGCTTTCCTAGTGTAGATTAGTTTAATCATGATTAACAAGAGATTGAGTAAAAACACCGACCGCCGATAACATCTATCCTCGAGAGACACGACTCGGGAAAACTTACCGCTCTACAATCGACTATGTACTATTGCGGAGACGATTTCTTAGAGTATTAAGAAATCATGGATCAGAGCTCAAGTAAAAACAGCAATGGAAATGGCTTGGATAACAAGGATCATAGTCGAGCTATATAATCTTTAGATATAAAGGAATGTGAAGAAAAAGAAACTGAGTTCGGGAATAATTTTTTAATATGCTAAGAATAATACTTCTACGAATTTTGATCAGCAGATGTTTGCAACAAAAGAAGCTATAGAAAGTGATTTTGCTGATAATAGAGCATAACAAGAGATATAATTCGCTTTTACTGAGCCTCGTTCTCCATGTCCGGAGAAAAAAACATTATGGAAAAGTTGTTCTGGGCTGTTTGAAGTGTTTTCAGGGTCTGGGAGGTGATTCAATAAAGAGATATGATTTCCCATGCCAGTCCTACTGATCACTCATCACTTTAGGCACGTGACATTGTTTTTATTCATCTGATGGGTTGAGTTGCATGAATAGACCACAGACTTCACCAATCCAAGGCACCAACTGTCACACTGTTCAACTTAAAAGACTACACATTTTTTGGGACGAGCAGTTATACGTGAATTCAGGGCTGAGAGGTGCACTCTAAATGTTTAGGACGAGAGGTATAAATAGCTTGGTGCAATTTCCCATGAAAGTCCTACTAATCTCTCATCACTTTAGGCACGTGACATTGTTGTTGTTCACCTGACTGGTTGAGTTGCATGAAAAGACCACAGACTTTACCAATCCAAGGCATAAGTTGTCATACTGTTCAATTGAAAGACTACACATTCTCGGGACGAGCAATTGCACGTGAATTCAGGGTTGAGAGCTGCACTTTAAATGTTTGGGGCGAGAGGTATAAATAGCTTGGTGCAATTCCCATTTCCAGTCCTACTGATCACTCATCACTTTGGGCACGTCACATTTTTGCTGTTCACCTGACGGTTTGAGTTAGACGAAAAGACCACAGACTTCACCAATCGAAGGTACTAGCTGTCATACTGTTCAATTGAAAAGACTACACATTTTCGGGAAGAGCAATTACACGTGAATTCAGTGCTGAGAGGTGCAAATAGCTTGGTGCAATTTCCCATGCCAGTCCTACCGATCACATACATCTTAGGAAAGATGATGAAAATAATCAAGGAAACATAAATTAATATAATAAACATAAACATAATTAATACAATATCAAATTGTCTTTCTGTCTGTATAAAATACAGAGGCTAATGGCTAATTTTGATGAAGATCATCCTGATGTGAGATTTATTGAAGATGGTTCTTATGATCTGGAAAGAACCACGTGGAACATGGAGATGGACCGAGTAATTCTAGATTTTTTAATTTCTCAAAAAAGTAGTGTTGAAAGAGGAGCAAAAAAAGTAGAGAGAAGTTTGAGTGTTGGGTAGGTATCAAATTTACTTCGTAACCGATTTTCACTTCCTTTTAGTACTGATAAAGTTAGCAATAGACTAGAGGAAATGGAAAGGAGGTACGGCTACTAATATGACTTATTTATAGATCATGGAACGAGTCTTTGTTGATACCACCGTCTCTCATTATTTTCTTGATGTAAGTGTGAAGCAACCCATTTACCTATAAGAATATGAGTTTGTTTATATACATTACTAACTGAAAATTTTTTATGAAGGAATACGATGTTATTATACCGACACATAAGTACTACTTGTTGGATGAGCTACTGATGTGGGAGAAATTTGAAGAAGTTTTTTGGATGAGTTGTTATCACCGTGTTACACAATTAAAAAGTACGAATGTGTTGGTATTTGTAATTTTTGAATTTTCAATCAAGTCAGTGTCCTAGTATGTAATAAGATGGGATTGGGATGACCTAAGTTTTACTATGCAAGCTGAATTGTGTAATTTACAAATTTGTAATATGTTTACTTTATTTAATGAAAATATTTGTTGGTATTTTCAATCTACTATGTCTTATCGATCAGTCACATGAATCATTTTTAAAAAATTTAGTGTATCATCTTTGAAAAGTCATAGTTACTATTCAAAGTTGCATTTCCAATGTCTAATATGGTTACCCATATGCATTCACCTTTGTTTTTTTCCTTGTAATTACTACACATATATCTTCAAAAAATGTACACCTATATAATGGGATGTTGGAACATCTTTTTCTAACCACACCTCACTTGCCCATTAATATTTTTTTAATCATCCTAGTTTTAATCAAAAGCAAAAAAGAAAAAAGAAAAAAAATGAGTTCACATCAGCCTACCAAGTTACCGAGACTCGGTTTTGAGGAAGATTTCTTTTTTTACGATAAGAATTTAACTGAGTGGAGTATCCATATGGATACTATGCTTGTTGGCGAGCTCCGCGAGAGAAATCACGTAGATTTTGTTGGACAAAATCAACGTCAAGTTCCTGAAAGACTTCACCATGGATCAGATAACCCAACGAGTTGAACTTCTTGAAAAATGATACAAATATTTTCATATGATGTTGAGGAACAACCACGCTACTTGGGATCACCAGACTGATTAGCACATATTTGTCCTTATTTTCAGTAGTATTTTAGCTTGTTTTTCTATTTATTTTTGGTATAAGTTGGATGATTTAAGCTTAATTTCGTATTTCCATAGTTCGAGCTTATTTTACCGTATTTTGATCGTAATTGATGCAATTAGGTGATATTTCGTTGTTTTTCACCTTACAGCTAAGTAACCGGAAGAGTTCGGCGCATAATTAGATGAAGTTGATGTTCAAGAAATGGAGAACGAGCTTTCCGGTGTACGAGTAGCAAAGAGATAGAGAAACTGAGGAAGACGCTCTGTCCCGTCGACTGACGCGAGCGTCGACGCCCTGTCGACGCGAGCCATGATTCGCGTCAGTCGACGCAGGGCCAACGCACCATCGACGCAACTTGCTAAAGCGTCGACTGAAGGAGCATCAGTCGACGCACCATAGACGCAACTTGCTGAAGCGTCGACTGAAGGAGCGTCAGTCGATGCACCGTCGATGCAACTTGCTGAAGCGTCGACTGAAGGAGCGTCAGTCGACGCAGCGTCGACGCAACTTGCTGAAGCGTCGACTGAAGAAGCGTCAGTCGATGCACCGTCGACGCAACTTGCTGAAGCGTCGATCCATAACCGCGTCAGTCGACACACCCGCCCAGCCGACGCGCACACCCAAGCAGCGGCAGCGCCGAGCACCGGCACGCGTCAGTCGACGCACCATCGACGCGGCGGCCCAGAATCGGGATTTTAGGGTTTCTGATGCTCCAAGTTAAGGAAAATCTATATAAACCCCCCTAAGTCCGTCCCAAAAGGATATAACTTTGACCCATACTCTGAATATTCGATCTTTTGGTTCGAGAACAACACCATCCACATTCATATAACAACAATCGATCAAGATCGAAGATTCGAGGATCGCCAAGCTCCAACCGTCTGTTCGTGACTCGCTCTTCGACCAAGATCAACCACCTCTCCGGATTAGCTAGAGAATTTACTACGCTTTCTAGTTTAATAAGTACTCTAAACCTTTTATTCGTTTTCGTAGTTTAATTTATGCAATTAAGTAGCTACTTTTCAATAATTGTTTTTGAATTGTTTCATGCTTAGAACCATAGTTATTTTTGGTATTAAAATTCGTAATCTCAGTTTAATTAATGATTGGTTATCATTCTCGTTTAGTTAATTCATTTCGTTTACTTTGCGTTCTAGATAATTGTTGTTCGTTTATGCTAATTGATCTCGTTTAAGTTCTAGATTAATTTCTTTAGTTTACATGTTCTAGTTGCTGAATTAAAATACCTAGTTTTAATTATTGTTCATGCGTTTTAAATTTCTAGATAATCAAAACAATCAACCCCCCCCCCCCCCCCCATTTGTATGTGTTATTGTGTTGAACAAACTATTTAAAATTCTGATTGTATGTTCCTCGAGAGACGACTCGAGTCAAGTTGCCAAACTATGCGCGACCCCATTCTCTTGCGGGCAAGCTATTAATCTTTTGACAAATTTTCATAAGTAGGCAACACAAAAGCTTGAATCAAAATTTTGGCGTCGTTGCCGGGGACTATACAAAGGTTTTCAAAAATATGTTTGTTCATTTCTTTTTATTTTATTTTGATTTAGCCGTTTATTTGTATAATTACTTTCTCTAGTCGATACGTTTAATTTGCTGCTAAGTTCATGCAAGGTCGTAGATCGCTTAGGCTCGAACTTGAACCATTCATCGACAACGTTCATCGTTCAAATCAAGTGAGACCTCCTCACTCATCCACAAGTGATTCGTCTGCCACTACTGATTTTATTTGTGATCCGATTCCGGAAATGATGTTGCGACTAGACAACCATGCCCACAACAACGAGGACAATCAACCGCCAAGGCATCCACCCGTGCAACAAAGAAATGGGTACGGGAGTGAGCCAATTCATCCCGACGGACCAGTACAGCCTCAAGCGTACTGGGAAAATATTCAACGAAACATAATAGACCAGAATGACGGCCAAAGAAGAGGAGATAATCGCTACCGCCACGTTCCGGATGACTATTCCGAGAGATCTTACCATGGCAACGAGCGGGTCAATGATTGGCTCGCAAATGACGAGTACCATGAGAGAAACGAATACGCGAGGCCAAATAACCAAGAAAGATACCAACGGGAGGCGCGCGAACCAAGACAAACAGAGTTCATGACCCCTAAAGTGGGTCTCTATAGTTCGGCAATTGTGTTGGGTAGAACTGCGAGAGACTTCGAGTTGAAACCTCATATCATCAACAACCTCCCAACATTTCACGGCCTCGCCAAGGAAGACCAACTGACGTTCCTTAAGGAGTTCTATGCCGAAGTTAGTAGGACTCCGTCCCCGGGACTTCATCACGAAGACCTTCAAATGGTGTGTTTTCCGAGTTGCATGAWGGATAAAGCCAAGTCTTGGCTACTATCACTGGAACCGAGATCTCTGGTCGACTGGCCCATGGTGAGCGACAAATTCATTAATCAGTACTACTCAGCTCTGACGACGGGCCACATAAGGAGACAAATAGCCAACTTTGTCCAGCAAGATGGGGAGTTGTTTCACGAGGCGTGGGAACGTTTCAAATCTCTGTTGCAAGCTTGACCCCATCATCAAAACTCTCCGGGAATGGTGAATCAACTCTTCTACGAGGGACTTATAGATTCTTACAAGAATAATGTAGAGGTGGCTGCTGGAGGTGATTTTGGGAATTTGACAGCGACGACTGCCAAGCAACTATTTGAAAGAATGAGCGAAAATTCGAGGCAAACGAGCTCTCGACCACGAAACATAAGGGTTAACGAGGCAACTGAGGTGCCAAGTAACGAGACCTTCGAGGCATGTAACCGTTGTGGAGAGCAAGGGCATTCGGTGGATTCATGTATAATGGGGTATCACGAAGATACCGACACTGAAGCACACGCCATCAAGGATCAATTACACAACATAGATCTTCCAACCTATGAGCACAGGCCTCAGACAAATCCCAAATTTAATGCAAATCGTAACTCTCCTTATTTAAAATGGGGCCCTGAAAATCCACATTTCACCCCAGCACAAACTAAATCAACACAGCCACCACCGAGCAAATCACTACCAGCTAGGCCGACACCTACTCCTATACAGCCAAACGATCAGCTGCTAATTTGGCAACAGAACCAATTCACCGAGACATTCAGAAACAAAGATGGATTGACAAATCTGACCACGCAAGTTAATAAGCAAGGAGAGGTCTTGGATGACTTATCTAAGAGTGTGAAGAACTTGGAGAAAATGATGGGCCAAATGGCGACATTCATGGCCAAACATGACAATGAATAGGGGAAGTTTCCGAGCCAACCCGAGAAAGAAAAGAACGAAGGGGACACTAATATTGCAAATGAGGAGCTGCCTACGAACAATGACCCTAAATCGGTTGACCAAATGCATAAGTCACCGAATCCGTACATTCCTGGGTCGTTAAAAGGGAAGTCCCTGAATCAAGTACCCTCTCCAGTAACAGATGATGATTCCACCAAGTCTCCGACTCAGCAACCGAAGGCATCGCCAACCACTATTCGAGACAAGGTTCCTTTCCCAAGTCGCCTATGCCCAGCCAAAGAGAATAAAAAGTTCATGGAACTTTACAATCTGCTCAAAAACGTCAACATTAATCTTCCTCTGTTAGACGTAATCAAGACGATGCCCGCGTAGGTGAAATTTTTCAAGGAATTAGTTGTGAGGGAATGGCGTCTGGAGACACTTTAGCAAGTTAAGTTAACAAAGGAGGTGAGTGCCATATGCAAAGGGCCTCTACCCAAAAAGGAAAGATACCCCGGCAGTTTCTGCAGAACCATCACCTTGGGAAACGGACAGACAGCACGAGGCATGCTTGACCTTGGAGCAGGAATCAATTTAAGGCCTTATCCCTTTATAAGAAATTCGATTTGGGGACAATGAGACCAACGACGATGCGGCTACAATTGGCGGACCGATCAATTAGACAACCACTTGGCATAGTCGAGGATGTTCTAATTCAAGTTGGCGAGCTTGTGATTCCAGTCGATTTCGTCATACTAGATGTCGGCGAGGTTCCGAAGGAGGGCACTGAACATACTATTTTGCTTGGTCGACCATTTATGTCCACTTCTCGTACACTAATTGACGTACACAAAGGGAGGATGACCTTATCTATGATGGGCGAGCCAATCACATTTTCGCTGAAAGATATCCACAACACTCCTTCGCCATACATGAATGAAGATTTCTTGTTTGTTGACCCGATTGCCTCCTGTGTTCACGAGCTTAAGGGGATCACTGTGCTAGATGAGTTAAGCATCGAGGACGACACAGAATTTTTGAACAGGGTGGCCGAGATGTTAGAGATAGATTTGAATGAGATCGGCGAAGACCATGAAGAGGTTGACGATTTTGATGAAGAGGTGTGAAATAGCCACTGCACCCGAACTTGGTCCAAAGATGGAGTTAAAGCCGCTACCGAGCCACTTGAAGTATGTTTTCCTCGAGCCCAACGAAACGAAACCAGTCATCATTTATTCAGCCTTGTCGGAACATGAGGAGAAGGAGTTAGTTGCGGTGTTGAGCAACCATAAGGAAAGCAATAGGATGGAGCATCAACGACATCAAAGGAATAAGTCCCGTGACTTGCATGCATAGAATCGAGATGGAACACGATGTCAGGCCTGTGAGGGACAGTCAACGGAGACTGAACCCAACGCTTTATGAGGTGGTTAAGAAATAGATTTTTAAACTTAAAGACGAAGGAATCATTTTCGCCATCTCCGACAGCAAATGGGTAAGCCCAATTCATGTGGTTCCAAAGAAAGGAGGCATCACCATCGCCAAAAACGCAAAGGGTGAGATAGTGCCAACCTGACTAACTAGTGGATGGCGTATGTGCATCGATTATAGGAATTTAAATGCGGCCACTCATAAGGATCATTTTCCTCTACCGTTCATTGACCAACTTCTCGACAATCTTGCGGGACATGAATTCTACTTCTTTCTGGATGGCCTTTCGGGCTATTATCAAGTGTCCATCGCTCCGGAAGATCAGAGCAAGACAACGTTCACATGCCCCTTTGGCACATTCGCTTTTCGAAGAATGCCCTTTGGCCTGTGCAACGCACCAGCGACTTTTCAAAGGTGCATGCTCTCAATTTTCAGTGATTTTATTGATGACTTTCTTGAAGTATTTATGGATGATTTTTCGATTTTTGGGTCATCTTTTGATAATTGTTTATCTAATTTGTCAAGAGTTCTTGAACGATGCATTGAGAAAAATCTAACTCTGAGTTGGGAGAAATTCCATTTTATGGTAAAAAGTGGCACTTTTCTAGGCCATGTTGTTTCTAGAAAGAGGCTGGAGGTTGATAAGGCAAAAATTGATGTAATTGAAACCCTCCTTCCGCCTCGAGATGTTAAAGGGATTAGGAGTTTTCTTGGTCATGCAGGTTTTTATAGACGTTTTATCAAAAACTTTTCAAAAATAGTCGTCCACTTTGCAAACTATTAACCTTAGATATTCCTTTCATTTTTAATGAAGAATGTTTGAATGTGTTTAATGAGTTAAAAGCGAGTCTTACGTCTGCCCGTGTGGTTGTTTCTCCCAACTGGACCTTACCCTTTGGAATTATGTGCGATGCCTCTAATGAGGCGGTGGGATCTGTTTTGGGACAATGTGTGGAAAAATTGCTTATGGTCATTTATTATGCTAGTTATATGCTAAACGATGCTCAACGTAATTATACCACAACTGAAAAAGAATTACTGGCAGTCGTATTTTCGCTTGACAAATCTAGACCATATATAGTTGGAGCTAAGGTAATTGTACACACTAATCATGCTGCTTTACGCCATTTGTTTTCTAAACCACAAAGTAAGCCATGCCTTATTAGGTGGATTTTGTTGCTAAAAGAATTTGATGTGGAAATAAAAGATAGACGAGGTTGTGAAAATGTTGTGGCGGATCACTTGTCTAGAATGATAATTGAGGAGAATGAGGGGGAGAAATTTGTGATTAAAGATTTTTTTCCTTATGAGAATGTTTTTAATCTTGAGCAATTAATTACTCCTTGGTGATCGAAGATTTCTTAGCGCTCTAAGAATCATCTCCGCAATAGTACGGAGTCGATTGTAGATGCGGTAAGTTGTCCCGAGTCGTGTCTCTCGAGGATGGATGTTATCGGCTTTCGGTTTCTCAGTTGTTCTTATCGTCGGTTTTGATTAAATTAATTTAACCTAAGAAAGCGGTAATCATTGTTCGATTTTAAGTTTTATAACTAAGATTTAAATTGAAATATAAGATTTAAAAACATTAAAACATTTAAAAGAAATTAAAGCTTATATTAAAGGAGAATAACTAGTTTTGGAGGAGCTTTCCTTGGGG
>BMAC01000998.1:66248-81599 GCA_014905375.1 Phtheirospermum japonicum | reverse complement strand
AAAACGATCAATCTAAACTAATTAACTTATTAAAACTTAATAATTTAAATTAGGGAAATGGAGGGAAAATTAAAGTCAAGCTTTATTTGAAAAAGTCAACATTAATTTAATAAAATTTAAAGTTCTAAAAGGAGATTATATAAAGCTTCTAAAAAACTTAAAGATTGATCTAACAACTTAACAACTTAAAAGCATAAGTTCAAAAGCTAGAAAGCTACAAAATGAAAATGAAAAAGAAAGCCTCTGATGCTAGTTGTCAAATTGACAAGACGTCTGATTACTTATTTCTTCAAAATTTCTGCTTTTCAGTCGATCGACTGTAAAAGCATTCGATCGACTGGCAGTCGATCGGCCATGTCGGCAGTCGATTGACTGCATCGTCAAAAACGTCCAAGAGCC
Organism: Phtheirospermum japonicum; assembly: GCA_014905375.1. NCBI lineage: Eukaryota > Viridiplantae > Streptophyta > Magnoliopsida > Lamiales > Orobanchaceae > Phtheirospermum > Phtheirospermum japonicum. The sequence continues at coordinate 81,200 of BMAC01000998.1, read as the reverse complement.
CTGGAATTCAGTCGATTTTGGGGGTTCAGTCGATCGACCAAGTAGGCAGTCGATCGACTGAACATCCAGTCGGTCGACTGGATTCCAGCGCCCGGCTGGATTCCAGCGCCCGGCTCAATTTCTCGTTCTTTTCATGTCCGCTGGTTAATCGAGCCTCGTCCGTTGCGCTTCCTTGCTTGTTCGTCCATTCCCGAGTCGAGTATCAACGATCCCAAATGAGTGCGGGCCCCGCTTGGACGTCCTACGGCCAAATAAAAAACGAAATAGTGAAAAACTACGAAAACTAATAATAAAACGTACAAAAAAACGAAAACCTAGAAATAACGAAAAATGGCCAACTCGACTCCTAAAACACCTAAAAGAAAGCAAAACACACGCAACGTGATACAAAAACGATAGCAAAAATATGTACAAAAAGATGCAAATCACTTGGTACGCTGATATTGTGAATTATCTTGTTTGCAAAATAGTGCCTAACCATTTATTATACCAAGAACGGAAGAGATTTTTGAGTAAATGCAAGGACTACTTTTGGGATGATCCCGATGTTTTCAAACGCTGCAAGGATAGTCTAAATAGGAGATGCATTCTGAACGACGAAATGGGGAGCATTCTCCAATTTTTCCATGACCATGGAGGGCATTTTGGGGCTCAAAAGACGGCGTTTAAAGTGTTACAAGCTGGATTTTATTGGCCAAGTTTATTTGCTGATGCGTTTGAATATTGCAAAACTTGTGACAACTGCCAACGTACTGGAAACATAGGGAAGCGAGACGAAATGCCACAGGTACCTAACCAAGTGGTAGAGATTTTCGATGTATGAGGGATAGACTTTATGGGACCTTTCCTTAAGAGTGGAGATTTTGAGTACATCCTTGTTGGTGTCGACTACGTATCAAAATGGGTGGAAGCAATCCCTACTCGAAGAGCTAATGCAGAAGTTGTTCTCAAATTCCTCCAAGAAAATATTTTCAGTAGATTCGGGGTGCCGAAATCGATAATAAGTGATGGAGGAAGCCATTTTTGTAACAAAGCGTTTGCAAAGCTGATGAAAAAATATGGGGTCCGACACAATTTAGCTACGCCTTACCACCCTCAAACGTCTGGTTAAGTCAAAACGAGCAACCGTCAACTTAAAGCCATCCTCGAGAAATTAGTCGGGCCGAGTCGAAAGAATTGGGCAGTCAAACTTGTCGACGCACTGTGGGCATACCAAACAGCCTACAAGACGGTGCTTGGGATGAGCCCTTTTCGCCTAATTTATGGGAAAACTTGCCATTTGCCCGTTGAGCTATAACATCGAGCTGGTTGGGAAATTCGGAAACTGAACATGAATTATGATGAGGCTGGCGAGTACAGGAAGTTGGAACTAATTGAACTTGAGGAAATAAGGAATGAGTCCTATGATACTGCATGGAGGCAAAAGAAGATGACCAAAGTCTACCATGATCAAAAACTCGTCAACAAGCAATTGGAGGTAGGTAAGTTAGCTCTAGTTTTTAACTCGAGATTTAAACTTTTTCCAAGGAAATTAAATCAAAGTGGAGTGGACCGTTAGTGATAAAAGAGATCAACGAGTTTAGAGCTGTAACCCTTTACGATGAAAAATGAGACGCAACATTTCAAGTTAATGGGCACCGCGTTAAATTGTACCGTGACGGAGAGATAACAAATAAAGATCGCGAAGTGTGGGCGATAAAGGACCCACCTCCGATGGCAATTTAATCACGGCACAGTTACGTTGAGCAAACGACATTAAAAGATGCGCTTCTTGGGAGGCAACCCAAGCTACTGTATTTTCTTTATTTTGATTTTCTTTTATTTTAGTTATTTCTTTTTTCTACTTTTTGTAAGTGTTTGAACAGGATTTAGGTCGAGATAAGATTAATTCATCATTTGAAGAGTGAAAGATTCGCATGATAACCAGCCTGCAGCCGCGTCGACTGATGCGGCGTCGACGCGGAATCGACGCTTCCTGGGCGCGCGCGTCGACTGACGCAGCGTCGACGCCACCTGTGCGCATGAGCAGATTTTTGGTAAGTTTTAGCTGCGATTTTTGGGAGTTTTATTCTAAATAGGTCAGCGAATATTTGGGATTTATTTGCACGAAATTTGTCAAGATTGGGGTCAAGATCTTTTGTCTTAAAGGAGTTCTAATTAGATAAGGAAACCTAATATCTCTTCCCTTATCTATAATTTGGGTTAATTTAGGATTCCTATTTTTAAGGTCTTTTGATCCCTATATAAACCAAACCTCTTCACTCTTAATTTCATTATTCTCAAAGCTCTACATCTCCTTACCCCAAAAAAACATTTTCGCTCCACACCTTTCCTTACCATGAGGCCAATTCCAAAAAACACCAAAAACCACGAGAAGAGGTGGATGCTGAGAGAGGAGCACGACGAGAAATTGGACCAGCTGCATGATGAAGTAGAGAAGGCGAACGATTTGGTTGGTGATTATCAATTGGATGAGGTTAACTACACCCTCTAAATCGATTCTCTTAAAAATGAATTGAGAAGGGCTGAGGAGATCAACGAGGGATTGAGGGACATGAACCTTCAACTAAGGACCACCATTAGAGGCTTAAGGGGTATTTAGCATGACCTCGGGCAGTAGAGGGAGGAACTTGATGAGCGTGCCATGACCAAGAACGAGCTCCGTGACGCACTTCTCTGAGCTCGAGAGACGATTGCCACCTTAACTAAGGAAAACAATGAGATGATATGGGATACGGCCAGATTATCAGGTGAGATCTATATGAGGGACGAGCCCTTGAAGGAAGCGAATTCCGAAATAGGAAATTTGACACAAGACGAAATAACCCTCTTGCGAAGTAACCATGCAATCCGCGAGGAGAAATTTGCTCTCTTACGATGAATTGAGGAGTTGGAGGCTCAAATCAAGGATTTTAATGTGAGAAACGCGGCGAACGAGTGGAATTTAGGATTTTGGCAGCAGTGCTTGGAAGAGGCTAGCAAGAAGATCGTCGCGTTAGAGCGATTAGGTTTCAAATCCCCTTAGATTCTTGGGGCTTGCTATTATTTATCTATTTATGTTTTTCCATAATCGAGTCGTGGAATTGTCTTTCCACCTTATCCTGTACAGTTTTTTTTTAATAAGTTGGGTCAAGTGGTTGGAAAGTAGAAGATAAATCTCAAATAACTTGAGAGGTGTAGGGTTCGAACCCTTATCCTGTTTAGTTTATTGCAATTTTAATTTTATTTCGGTTGTCTACGTATTTTGTTTTAGCAATTAATAAAATTTATTTTTCGTACGCCTTGCTTTTCCGTATTTCTTGCACCGTGGACGTTTTTATTTTTCTTGTGAGATTGTGCAGTTATCCATGGTTAAAAATCATTTAGGAGAGGGGGTAATCGCTGGAATACGAACGGTAAAAATTTGTCGCCAACCTACTGTCGCGTCGACTAACGCGAGCGTCGATGCTCCGTCGACGCGGGTGATGATCCGCGTTAGTCGACGCCATGTCGACGCCGCCTGCGCACGGCGACCGGCTGCCCTGGGCGGAAGCAACGATTTTCAATAGCCGTTTTGTTCAACGATTTGCTGAAGAACCGTGGCAACGATTTAATAAATTTATTATTGCTGATAACGTTATTTTTATTTTAATTTTTTTTATTTTGATTGTTATGTTTTGAGGACGAATCTATTCACGCGGCTCTGGGAACGTGAAATTGCGCAACTTCAATGAAAAAGACTCGACCATTCATTTTCAGGGACGTTTTCTTACCCCTTTCCTTGTTTGAATTGCTTTTCTTTATATTTATGGCAATCAGGGGATTGCCAAGTTTTTAAGAGGGGGGGATGGTTGAGTGTGATTGAAATTTGTGTGCAATTTTTAAATTTTTACGTGATTGTTTGCTATTTCTGCGCTAAATTGTGTTTGTATGGCATGCCTATCGAAGTTAGTTTATATATGATTTGATGTTCCTATCTTTTGAGCGTGTATAAGTGTATAAAATTTTCAAATATTATTTATATATTGTAAATGGTACTTGGACGCAATTGATTTCGCAAAACTTTAAAAACTGCGTCAATTCAAAAAATTTCATGCAAAAAGCAAGTAAGCAGCCTGAGTGTTTATCATCTTTGCATGTACTTGAATGGGTTTTGATTTGAGATCTCTTTGAAACCGCTGTGTGTAGTTGACTTAGAAAATGAGGTTAAGGCACAGAAGAAAAAAAAAAACCCTATTTCCGGCCATACCCATATATTTTTAGCCACTATAAATTCTGAATGAGTCAATCATAGCCAAATAATCCATTTCCATTATCCATGAGTGATTTTTGAGTCGACCCCTACAATCCATTAAAAGCGTGGGGTAGGAGTTAGTGATTTTTATTGGTTATTAGTGTTTTGGAGTCTTTATAAGGGATTTATGAATTTTTGTAATAAAGGATCACCAACCTTCAATAAAAAGAAAAAAAAAAAGAAAATAAGAAGGATGGTGAATGGTGTTAGTAATTGCCTACGCGCTAATAAAGGCTTGTTTTTATTATTTATTTTATTTTATAAGCCTATTGTTTAGAAGGCATGAGTTGTGTAAGAAACGTGTTATGAGTTTCAATTGTGTTTAAGTGGTTCGAGCAAAAGTCGGTTTAGAGTTACGAGTTGGGAAATAGCCTAAGTTTAAAGGCTACGTTATGAGTGTTTAGTGAGGTTTTTATCTTTGAACGAGGTGAAGCGTATTGCTCCTTGATTAGAATATGTTTGGTGAGTTATTGATCACTTTAGATCGTGAGTTAGCCACAAGACTTATATATTCCATACCCGTCCAAAAAGCCTTACATTACAACCTGAAAAGACATTTTCCGATTCTTTGTTCGTTAACACACTTAATTTGCGATTGAAAAGAGATTGATTTTCGGTGCTTGTTTATTGTGCTTGTATTTGTATGATTTGAGTGTATACACGTCCTATGCAGAAAATACTCGAGTGCTTGAGCGTACACCCCTATATATTTCCTTTTTGTGAGGATGCATGAATTCGATTTTGAAGCGACAATGTAATACGGGTGGAGTGTTTGAAGTTGCATTGCATGTACCTATATTTTCAAAATTATTTAAGTAGCATAGCACGACTCATTGCTTGGACTAATTTTTATTTCTTGCTATACTTTGAATCTATCGTTTGTTCGAGGATGAACAAACCAATTAAGCGTGTGGTAGTTGATTAGCACATATGTGTCCTTATTTTCAGTAGTATTTTAGCTTGTTTTTCTATTTGTTTTTGGTATAAGTTGGATGATTTAAGCTTAATTTTGTATTTCCATAGTTCCAGCTTAATGTACCGTATTTTGATCGTAATTGATGCAATTAGGTGATATTTCGTTGTTTTTCACCTTACAGCTAAGTAACCGGAAGAGTTCGGCGCATAATTAGATGAAGTTGATGGTCAAGAAATGGAGAACGAGATTTCCGGTGAACGAGTAGCAAAGAGATAGAGAAACTGAGGAAGACGCTCTGTCCCGTCGACTGACGCGAGCGTCGACGCCCTGTCGACGCGAGCCATGATTCGCGTCAGTCGACGCAGGGCCAACGCACCATCGACGCAACTTGCTAAAGCGTCGACTGAAGGAGCATCAGTCGACGCACCATAGACGCAACTTGCTGAAGCGTCGACTGAAGGAGCGTCAGTCGATGCACCGTCGATGCAACTTGCTGAAGCGTCGACTGAAGGAGCGTCAGTCGACGCAGCGTCGACGCAACTTGCTGAAGCGTCGACTGAAGAAGCGTCAGTCGATGCACCGTCGACGCAACTTGCTGAAGCGTCGATCCATAACCGCGTCAGTCGACACACCCGCCCAGCCGACGCGCACACCCAAGCAGCGGCAGCGCCGAGCACCGGCACGCGTCAGTCGACGCACCATCGACGCGGCGGCCCAGAATCGGGATTTTAGGGTTTCTGATGCTCCAAGTTAAGGAAAATCTATATAAACCCCCCTAAGTCCGTCCCAAAAGGATATAACTTTGACCCATACTCTGAATATTCGATCTTTTGGTTCGAGAACAACACCATCCACATTCATATAACAACAATCGATCAAGATCGAAGATTCGAGGATCGCCAAGCTCCAACCGTCTGTTCGTGACTCGCTCTTCGACCAAGATCAACCACCTCTCCGGATTAGCTAGAGAATTTACTACGCTTTCTAGTTTAATAAGTACTCTAAACCTTTTATTCGTTTTCGTAGTTTAATTTATGCAATTAAGTAGCTACTTTTCAATAATTGTTTTTGAATTGTTTCATGCTTAGAACCATAGTTATTTTTGGTATTAAAATTCGTAATCTCAGTTTAATTAATGATTGGTTATCATTCTCGTTTAGTTAATTCATTTCGTTTACTTTGCGTTCTAGATAATTGTTGTTCGTTTATGCTAATTGATCTCGTTTAAGTTCTAGATTAATTTCTTTAGTTTACATGTTCTAGTTGCTGAATTAAAATACCTAGTTTTAATTATTGTTCATGCGTTTTAAATTTCTAGATAATCAAAACAATCAACCCCCCCCCCCCCCCCCCCCCCCCCCCCAATTTGTATGTGTTATTGTGTTGAACAAACTATTTAAGATTCCGATTGTATGTTCCTCGAGAGACGACTCGAGTCAAGTTGTCAAACTACGCGCGACCCTGTTCTCTTGCGGGCAAGCTATTGATCTTTTGACAGATTTTCATAAGTAGGCAACACAAAAGCTTGAATCAGAGACCAACAAACTGCATGCAGTAGAATGACTTGTGCATTTTTAGAATGATGTGGCAGGAGATGCTCAGTTTACTTCTGCATATATAAAATATGGAGAACCCTTATTCGATTTGATGGATCGGGTATTCAACAAAAAAATTTTGAATTGTATTTGCCAATACCACACCCTTATTGGAAATCCTCCATTACGATTGTGATCATATATTTTACATCAAATTGTTGTAATTGTTAGTTTAACATTATGGAATCTCAATTTTGAAATAATATTTTATCTGTAATTATTTTTATAAGATTACAATTTAAATATTCGGGGCGAGAGGTGTAAGACTTGGGTTTGATCTATGAAACTAGTTAGGGGCGATGTGTGTTGTTTGGGGCGATCAGCTCATTTTCCTCTTTAACTTATTTCAGAAGATGCATGTTCAGGGTGAGGGGTTTAAGAATCTGGGTCGATCTATGAAACTAGTTAGGGGCGAGGTGTGTTGTTTGGGGTGATCAGCTCATTTTCTCCTTTAATTTATTTCAAAAGATGCATGTTTAGTGTGAGGGGTTTAAGAATTTGGGTTGATCTATGAAACTAGTTAGGGGTGAGGTGTGTTGTTTGGGACGATTAGCTCATTTTCCTCTTTAACTTATTTCAGAAGATGCATGTACAGGGTGAGGGGTTTCAAAATTTGGGTCGATCTATGAAATTAGTTAGGGACGAGATGTGTTGTTTGGGGCGATCAGCTCATTTTCCTTTTTAATTTACTTAATGAGATTACATATTCAGGGCGAGTGGTGTTAGGATTTGGGTCGAACAATCTAACTAATTAGGGTCGAGAGGTGTTGTATGGGACGATCAGGTCATTCTCGATTAATTATAAAAAGAGGACACTCCCTACACATTGTAAATTCATTAAAGTTTCACAGAAAAAAATTACAAATTACAATTACAATTACAAAACGGGCTAAGGGGATCGAGTCGAGATGGTGCAGGCTTTGTGTGAGACCCTGTAAAATTGATAAATTGTGGTTTTATCTATATATTAATTAAATTAAACAAACGTCTTGCTATTAATCCTATTACATCTACATTGATTTCTTTTTAAATGGAAGAGTTTATAAAGCCCTTATAATTTCATAAAGTTTTCTAAATTTAAATATTCTAATTAAATGGCGATGTTAAGTCCTAAAGTATATGAGGATTGAGAAATCAAAATATTCTAATAAGTAATATCCTAAAATATATTAAATGTTCTAATAATAATAATAATAATAATAATAATAATAATAATAATAATAATAATAATAATAATAATAATAATAATAGTAAAATCTAACGGTAGCCATAAGACCAAGTATTATGAGGATTGAGAAATCAAAATATTTAGTATATTTAAAAGACTTTTCTCAGATTGCTAGATGATAAAGTATGCATACATAATGCTAATATTACGAGGAAACATTACCACATTCCCTTATCTTCTCATTACGTATGTCAGGTATCCTTATGTTCTACATGACAAGGAATATATCTTTTAATATGCCAAGAGCTTATTACCGCTTAATGAATAATTGCCCAATAAAAGTAGTTATTCGAGAAGTACATTGGTGGCCTGTGTATCATGAAGATATATCTGCAAATACTTTCGCAGGCTCTTCTCATCATTACCGCGATATTATCATAGAAGATATATCAGCCAAATAAACAACACGCGCAAGGAAACTTTATAGGTCAATCCACTTCCACACTCAATTTCTAATCAACGGAATCGGTTCCTACACACAAACCCTTCACCAATATCCATACAAATCATCAAACTCACCACCAGAACTCTCTAAGATACATAACTCTCAATATATTACAACATAGACAAAAAATAAGGGATTTAGTGTTTGAGAGATATTGAGATTCATATAACAGATATATCCCAACTCGTTATGTTTTCAGGCTAAGAGAAACAATAATCCAGACAGCCTATTCCATCTTAAAGTAAGCAGATTAATTATATCTACGCATCTATAATATTTCTTTTAAGATTATCCATATCCTAAACCATAAAACCACCAAATTCTTCTATTCATTTCATAGGATCTATCTGCCAATAACGCTAAAGAAGGAGCAAGAAAAATATTTTTATTATTTTACAAAAAAAAATGATGCATGCTCTAATTATATATTTGAAAATTTGTGTTGCATTTGAAATATATTGATGATATATTCATCTATATATTTTATAAGTATTTTTTTTATATATTAGAAGTGACAATTGCTTAAATTATGTATTATTCTTGTTGTGTGTTGTGATTAAATGACTATGATATTTTATTCATATATTTTTCATGTCATACAAAAATATTTATTGATGTTTATGTGTTGATATTTTGGATATGAGAAGAAAATGCTAGAATAAATGGATTAACAATTATATTTGGTAAATAAATAAAAATTAGAGGGTTTGCTTGCAAAAATATTGAGAAATATTGGACAAGGACTAAAAAAAGTAGAAATTATTATGTTCTTAGGATGTTCTCACATTTTGGGTGAATATTGACAAATTTTGGACTTTGAGGGCAAAGTCGTAAATCTTATAAAGTTTAGGGGCCAATTTGTAAATCCCTAAAAATTATTGGAACAAATCTGAGAAATTCAGTTTAAGGACTTCTTTAAACTCTTATGAACCTACTGGACTCATTTTTAAAATTTCATAAATATTGGATTTCAAAATCGAGAGTTATCGTCTAAAGGATAAAGAATACAATTTTGAGAGAGTTGAGGGTCAAAAGGCAAATTTTAGAAAACCTGCTAATATTTTCTTAAAATATAATAAATTTCAACTCTTTTAGGTCTATTATAGACTCATGTCCATCCCTAGTAATTTCTTTAACTTGTGAAAATGTCAAATTTAAATTATTCGCTGAAACTAATTTATAGGAATTTTGGGAACAAACTATAATTTTAAAAATAAATAAATAATAAAAATTATGACCATACATTCTGTATTTTATTTTAAAATTTTAAAATTTACTTTTACATCTAGGCGACCTTTGATTCACGAGTTATGAATTTTTAAAGAAACTAGTCGACTTTTGTCGTCTAGCAAAATAAAGGGAGTTAAATGCAAATTATTAAAAATAATCCCGCACCCTTAAAATAATTATTACCTACTATCATATTTTTGGTTTTGATGTTTGAATCGTTACAATCCGATCCCTAGTCCATGGAATATTAATTTTCTAAAAAAATGAGTATTTTAAAATAGTGACTATTATTTTAATTAAATAAAGGAGTTAAAGTTTAATTACCTTAACACTTTTACAAGACTCCAAATAATGATTTTTAGATCATAAATTTAATTTGAATTTCAATGAAATTATTTTAATAAAGATTGATTAATAAAATTTAAAATACAAAAAGGTTCCATTTTGTAGGACTTATTTATTTAACTCTAAACTTGTAACTTCCAATTCCATGTCGCTTGGTCCATAATTCTCGATAATTTTATCTCGACACTTACGAGATTTACTGAATAAAAATATCCTCTAAACACATTGTTTATTTAAAAATCTTATCCCTCTCACACATATCACCTAACTCCAATTATTATTAAAAGTGATTGAGCATCACATCCATGTTGACATTGTGATGGACCTTCGAGTCTTTTGTGATTGAGTCAATGTGGTATATCAGGCCCAGTGTGGTATGGATCGAGCAAGTTAACGATCGAACAGCGTGGCTGTGGTCTTGAACCGTTTCCCCATGGCCTAATCTTGCAACTGGAGGACGGAGTGTCCAAAGGAAGCTGGGTCGTAGATAAGGGATAATCGCGATTATGACAATCTCTGGGTAAACACCTGAGCTAAAGAGTTTTTGTGCTCGATCGTTATAAGGTTGGCGTGGGCCTCGTCCAAAATAGTGGGCTACGGCTAATTGAAGTTAATGAATGGGCGTCATAAGGAGAACAGAAGAATCAAGTCATCTAGATGCGATTTGGACGTTTAATGTGAAATTGATTGTATTTGATAGCTAGTCCTCCGAGGACGTACGCTCGACGAGTGAATGCATAGAGTGTAGTCCTGCGGATTTACACTCACCGTTTGTCATTATTAAATGATTAGATTGAATTTATATTCTTTTACATTTATTTACTTTGAACAAAACATGTATCAAGAATTTTATAAGAATATTTTCCAATTACAAATGTTTGTACTCAACTCCAAATGAAGCCACACATGCACACCATCACCCGCTCACTGAGATTTTTGTCTCACTCCACCTACTCTTATTTTTAAACCAAAACCAAACACCGATAACGCTTGCACCGAGGTGGAGGACCACGAGGAGTAAATAGTTGAAGGCCCCATGTTTGGGAATTATAAATTGTAATAAATAAGATACTCATTTGATATTTATTTCCGCTGTAAACTTTAAGTACTCCTAATTATTCAAGAATATGTAAGATATTTAATCGGGTTGAACAGCCGATAAGATCGTTGGTTACCGGCATAGCCGACATTATCTATGCTATTGAACGAGTTATGTTATTATTATCGAATAGTCACACCTTGGCGCCATTGGGGCGTGACACTTTGCCTCTGAAAATACGATATACACCATGGCCAATCAGTAATCCTTTAGAGTATCCGCCGTATGTGATACCGACAATTGTCTAAAAAGGATCTTGTCAACAGACATACATGTGAACACTCCACAGCTGCTTCCATCTTCCTGCTTGAACTGCTCACTATTAGGGACTCTCAAAAGTTTGAGATGGTCATAATGGGGTTCCCTTTTCACTCTACGAAAATATCAATGGGTTGCAAGCACACGTGGCAATAGGCGTCGCAGTGGCATTAATTTTGAAGATCTACACACTCAAATATATGATCTACGCCATCACCTCTATAAGAGAGAGAGTCGTACGACCAAATCTCCCATTTATCCAATCTTACGCGGTACATAACCCAATGAGAAGATTCATTATCCCCAAATTGACAAACCATAAAGATCTACGACGAAATACAAGTTCCACCAGATATAAGAAAATGATGAAATCAAGAAACCATAAGCCTAATAAAATATAGAAGGTTTTCAAAATTCTTACATCATCCATGTAATTCCATGAGACTCCCCAATGTGGTGTGTGGCCAGTAATGTAACGGTAAAAGTATGTACTGTGAAACCAATCATTGTAAAGGGCCAGACCATGGTACTTAGGTTCAGTACAGTTAGGATCTTGTGGATGAAGTTTGGCCCAAGAAATTTAAGATAAGTTTGCAAATTGATATATATATATATATATATATATATATATATATATATCACTACAAAAAGATCCGGCAGTACTAGCGGATTTACTGGCGGCCAAAAAGCCGCCAGAGATACTGACGGCCTTCCTGGCGGTCTACTGTGCTGGCGGATATGCTGACGGCTTTGCCCGTCAGCAAAAAAGGCTGCCAATAACCTGCCAGAGAAAGAGCGGGAGTTTATCCCGCTTAATTATACCGACGGCCGTGACCGCCAATGTATAAAATTGGCGTCACTAACGGGTTAGGCCGTCAGGATCCTGACGGGCACGGCCGTCAGAATATAATTTTAATTAAAAAAAATAAGCTCGCTAATCTTGACGGCCATGACCGCCAGGATATTATTTTTAATAAAAAATAAATAAAGCCCGCTAGTCTTGACGGCCAATGGCCGTCACGAATTTAACCTAAAAAGTCGGGGTCCTTCCTTCTCCGCCTCACTGTCAGGAAGAGCAACCAAAAAAAATAAATACGTCGACACATCGCCACCGCCGCCGCGCCGTAGCCGAGCCTCCACCTTGGCGCCTACCTTCTACGCGGCCGCCTGCCTCCACCGCGCCGCACGCCGAGCCCAGTCCAAGGTCCACCACCACCGCATGCCTCCTCCGCGGCCGCCTGCCTCCACCGCGCCGCAGCCGAGCCAAGCCCAAGGTCACCACCACCGCCTGCCTCCACCGCGCGCAGCCGAGCCCAGCCCAAGGTCCACCACCACCGCCTGCCTCCCACATCCGCCGCCCCGAGGTCTACCCACCTCCACTTTCAAAATTAGGGTTTCATTTAGGGTATAAATTAAAATTATGTAATAATTTAGGGTATAATTTATAATTATAGTTTAATTTAGGTTTAATTTGAAATTAGGGTTTCATTTAGAATAATTATATAATTAGGGTTCAATTTTGGAATAATTATGTAATTAGGTTTCAATTTTGGAATAATTATATAATTAGGGTTCAATTTTGGAATAATTATGTAATTAGGGTTCAATTTTGGAATAATTATGTACTTAGGGTTCAATTTTGGAATAATTATATAATTAGGATTCAATTTTGGAATAATTATATAATTAGGGTTCAATTTTGGAATAATTAAGCTTTGGTAGATTCTGGAGTAGACTTGTCTATAAAGAGCGTATACAGCATTTATACAGAGACTGTCCTCCTCAAACGCCCTCCCCATGTCGGTTCTAAACATCTATATTAAGCAGTAGATACAGTCCATGAAGATGTTTTTTTTAGTGACCGTGTTAGCAAGGAGCCGTTTGATTTTTGGAGCAGACATGGTGAGGGTGGTCGAGGAAAGCGATGACCTGTATTCGAATGTTGTGTGGCTCTTTATAGACAACACGTGTCTACTTCATAATCTACCTAACTAGAAGCAATCTTGTATTAGGGTTTATCATTGTATTAACTTATATTATTAGGGTTTTCTTTCAAGTTTAGATAAAATCTAGGGGCAAATTATATTGTGATATATGCATGTATGCACCTATTATATTGTATATATATTGTTCATGCATGGGAGGCCGTGGTGATCAGCCGGGATTTAAAAAAAATTGTATATATATTGTTCATGCATGGGAGGCCGTGGTGATCGGCCGGGGTTTAAAAAAAATTGTATATATATTGTTCATGCATGGGAGGCCGTGGTGATCGGCCGGGGTTTAATTTTGTTTATATATATTATTGTCATTGGTGTTGTTGGTTGTATACCATCGGATGTTGACGTGGGTTACGGCTCCGTCCGGGAGATGTTGTCCCTCCAAGAGCGGGTTTTCAATTTTTTTTTCAAAAAACGTGATAGGGTGTTACGTGGTTTTATTTAAGTTTTCAAAATATTTTTCAAAAATATGACGGTGGTAATTGCTTATTTGGAACCTTGGCGAAGTGACGCGATGCATATAGATCACTTGTTTGAGAATTAATATCAAATAGAAAAGATTTGAAACTAAGTCTTGAATTATTCCAATATTCCTTAGACCCGTTTGAGATTTAGTATCAAATATAGAGTTTGATACTAAATTTCGAATTGTCCTATTTTTGGACAGTTTGAGAATGTGACTTGCAGTATGGTTATCTTATGTGTATGTTTTTTTTAGTTTTGAAATTTCGGTTTTTGCATCTCTCTAATTGTTCTCGGGTGCACTGAAATATACATGCACTACGAGAACTGAGGGGAGATGCTGCCGAAATTTTGAATCTAAGAATAATACATATTTTAAGATAATACACACTACTAAACGTCACATTCTTGACATCAATCATAAACGTAGATTCAATCGACACGAGCCATTTGTACTCGCATCCCAAGCGACTCAAGTGCACTACAGTTCGTATCCGAGTTTGAAGCGAGACAAACTAGATTGGTGGGCAACTTGTCAAATCAAAGCTCGATCGACRGTGGATTATATCGAGCCTCGCATGCCTGAACAACAGTCATTCCAAGAAGATGTTGTAGAGACATTTCCTGTAATACAATTAGAGGATGTCGACTTCCAATTAAACGACCCTCTCAATCACGAACACGACGAGTCGGTCAATGATGATTTAGAAGAGTCAGAAATGGATGAACTAGATTTAACTGAAGAAGACAAAGAAAGCTATGAAGATAAGTCTGAAAGTTAAGGCTGAGGCTTGAAGATTTTATGAGTGTTAACGATAATCTGGACAATCATATAAACACACACACACACACACACACACACACACACACACACAAATATATATATATATATATAATATATATATATATATATATATATATATATATATAATATATATATATATATATATACACACACACACACACACACACTATACAAAAAAATCCGGCAGTTCTGACGGGCCAGATCCGTTAGGATTCCGTCAGTATATGAAATACTGACGGCCTCCTGACGGATAATGGCCGCCAGTATTTTTTGTGGTCAGAATCCTAGTATCCTGA
>BMAC01000998.1:45134-64358 GCA_014905375.1 Phtheirospermum japonicum | reverse complement strand
CATCAGACGGGGTAGGTGGAACAGTATCATCGAGGTCCATGTCGGTGGCATCATCCTCATGGTGTCCCGAGGACGATGAGCCGAGAGAAATCCGACGATGATGAGCACCTCTGCCAGGCATCTATCATACAACATAGTTTTATTAATAAATATAATTTTCATTTTATATATATATATATATATATATATATATATATATATATATATTATCAATTGAAGAAATAATATCAACTTCATGTAGTCACAATAGATTATTGGTATTCATCCTTATTTGAGAGTAAAGAATTACAAAAAATTGGAGTCCAGTATACATATGTGGTTGCCATTGATGCCAGGTGCCAGCGGCACACCATTCCGTATCCAGTTTGAAAGCACCCACAAATAATGATTTATGTGCTATTTCCATATAAAATCATAATCAAAATTAAGAATTTCTAATAATTAATAACATACCGGATACCATATTGATACTATTTATTTAAAGAAAATAAATTACCAAATTACTTAACCAAACGGTCAGCGCCTCATGTTGTTTGAACCACTCACGACCGACATGCATACTACACGCAAAACCAACGTCCCCCCTATGTGATCATATACAAACATTTCAGGAAAATGTGATAAGAGTGAGGTTTTAACTATAACTATATCCCAGAACTATAAGATAAATATAAACAAAATATAGAGGAAATCGTACATAGCCTTCCCGTCTATCATAAATTCACTGTGAGACGCCATTAAGTCTTTCTATTTTTCTAACAGTGCTAGATCAACATAGGGTGACTTAGCATTAGGGCTAGGAAAACAAAAATGTGGCCACTTAATTGGACTCGGCAGGTTTTCCGGAACATTTATAGGTGTCGGTGACATAACGATTATATCAAGAGAAGGCTCCCCACCTTCATCGAAATCTACATGCATAACGCTGTGTGGGAGTACGAACCTGTGGTACCATCAATGTAATTACTTAATAAATAAATATATAATATAATAGTCCAGCTAAAATAAGAAACAAAATTGATCTTCAAATAAATATTTGAGCTCACTCACATCCTCAGAGAATCTCGATATATTCTCAGCACATGATCGAGATGTACCCACCTCAGTCATCTCCACGTCAAGTTCATCGAACGATGGACTAATGGTCGGCGTAGGAGTACGAACCTGTGATTTTATTAGTGTAATCAATAATAATATAATAATCTAAGAAAAATTAGAAAAATTCAAAGTCATATATATTTAAGTTCACTCACATCATCGGTGGATCTTAGTACATCGTCAGCTAGTGGTCGTAATGTATTTGCCTCAATCGTCTCCACGTCAAGCTTCTCTGGTAGAGGCATCTCGAACAACTTTCTAGGCTCAACTTCATCGGATGATGGCACAATGGTCGGTGGAGGAGTACGAACCTGAGATATTATAATGCGTTAATCATTAATAAAATTATCTAACAAACATAGGAAAAACAAAAGAATATCTAATATCAAAAGCAATTCCCTCACATCTCTGGCAGATCTCGATACATCTTCTGCGCGTGGTCGTGATGTAGCCTCCCCAATCATCTCCACAGCTCGTGCAGCAGCCAACTCGATCCTCCGAGTAGCTTCATCAATCTTCACTATCGATGTCATCGCCGCCGACTCAATTCAGATGATAGCCTGTGTAGTTGCTACAGATGACGCTGACTCAATTCTACTGATAGCCTCCGTCGCTGCCAAATATGTCGTAGACTCGAATCGGCTGATAACCTCTGCGGTTGCTACAGATGCCATCGACTCGATTCTACTCAAAGCCTCTGTTGCCGCTATGGATGTTGTAGACTCGAATAGGCTAATTGCCTCGGTCACCACGGTCTTCAGAGATGAGGATAGAAAAGGATGAGACATGGTTGAAATAAAATCAAAATCAAATATAATTTCACGATGAAAATATAAATAAAGAGGAAAGATGAAATCCATAAATCTAACTACCGATAGAGGTGGGATCGTCTTCGATGGAGAGGGGGTGCTCGTCCGCATTGCTGGTGGAGGGGTGCTCGTTTACGGATGAGGGGTGCTCGCTGATGGAGTTTCACGAGGATTATCGGTTGATGGAGAAGGAGGATCAGGCTCGGCAATAAGATCGTGACGCTTCAGTACGCGTTGGTCTAATCTAACCGCTGCTTTTATCTTCAGTTCTTTATCCTTTTCCTCAGCGACATTAACACCACCATGGAAATATTGGATTCCATCCAATATGTCCATGTCGATATCAACCATGTATGGTTGTCTCCTCTCCTCATCCGATGACTTAATCTACATGCACTGTTAGATGACGATATCAATCCATTCAATATTTTAAATTTTAATGGAACCTATACATATTGCTATTAAGAATAAGAATATCGGCAAGAACTTACACCAGCTCTGCTTAACACGTCCAAGTTGACGTGGGTAGTCTTTGAACAATGCCACCACACGCCTCTGGGCATTGTTATCGCAGCCCCTGGTGGCTTCCCAAAATGACTACTTAAGGCAGGAATGCTCTCATACGCCCACCACTGACATTTCAAATAATGAACAACAAATAAAAATACAAAACAACAATGAGTGTATTTAACACAACTATGAAAATAACAAAACAATTATAGGAAAATCTCACACTTATTTCCTGAAGTGGCATTGGGAATCCATAGATTTTATACTCTCTAGAGACACGTCTCCATGGACTCTAAATAGTGGCACAAACACTGAAAGACGAACTTGCCCCATGGAAATGTGTCCCACAATTCAGAATTCTCAACTAACACCAAAACCCAAAAGTCTATGGGTGCCCTGTAGTCAACCCCATAGAGCAACAACATTAGTACTAATATTTTCACCACTTTGACTGCGTCTTCAGGTGTGGCAGAGAAACATCCCCCCCTCAATTTTTTATTTTGTAATTCTCGAGCATGGACAATCTCACCATCAAACATCCATTTGTATAAACTGTCAGGCGAGATTTAAAAATCTCCAGCCGGTGGGTCGAAAAGGGATGTCCCAAACCGAAGCCCTAAAATCATGCAAAATTATGATTTTGAAAAGTGGATATTTATATGGTTTACACAGAACTATATCTCGTATTTGTCCTCTCTTGTGGATTTTTCATCACCACCTCTCTGTGCAACAAACCAATAAGTACTTTTCCACATATAATACTGTCCACCGAAAACCTCAGAAAATGTCCAAAACAGGACTCTTTGAATGCCTCTAACCGATCAATCTGCTGCAATCGATCGGCTATCATCGTCATCATTGACATCTGCCCAAAATATTTTTTTTTCTAACCAAAATTGTTCCTCCTTTCATCTCCAATCTCAATTATCATGAAAAAGAAATATAAAATATAATAATATTCAAAGTCGAAAAAAGACAGAGCCTCATACAATAAACATACACCTCAAACAAATTAATTACTACTCGACCCAAATAAAACTGTTCGACCCAAATATTTTGCACTACTCGACCCTAAATTAACCTCTCGCCTCAAACATACAAATATAATACTCATACCAAATATTTGCACTGATCGACCCAAACAACCTTTCTCGCCCTAAACTAGTAAACTACTCGACCCAAATAATTATCACCTCTCGTCCCAATATTTTTTCATGAAATCTAAGAATTTTGTATCTATCGACCCTAATAAAACAGATCGCCCCAAATATCTGATGACTCGACCAAAATAATTAAACTACTCGCCCAAAAAATAAAATAAAAAACGAAATGCAAGAATTTTGCATATGTCGACCCTAATAAAACAGATCGCCCCAAATATCAGACGACTCGACGTAAATAATTAAAATACTCGCCCCAAACAAAAAATAAAAAATGAAGTCCAAGATTTTTGTATATGTCGAACCTAAACAGATCGCCCCAAATATTACACGACTCGACCCAAATAATTATCACCTCTCACCCCAAAAATACATAAACATACTCAGTTCGACCCAGATAAACCTGATCGCCTCAAATATGAAACTACTCGACCAAAAGCACTATCACTTCTCGCCCCAAATATATATCAATCGACCCAAACACAACTACCCACTCTAAATTATTGAACAACTCGACCCTAATTTTCCGTTAACAATCTGACCTATTTCAACCAGCAAAAAAAATGTAACAAAATTCAGGCGGCTAATTTGCGGTACCTCGGCACCAGAATGGCGTATTCCATGCGGCAGAGCGACGCCGTTCTTTTTAAACCTTTTAATATTGTTAACCTCCCCACTCATCTTCCTCTTCCCTTTCACAGCGCCGGTTTTCTCAGACTCATACATTTTCCAAATAGTTTGTTTGTGTTTTGTTTTGATATTGCCAGATTTATTTTTATATCGTCGGAGAAGAAGAAATGAAAAGATAAGATTAATATAAGATTAGTATGTTACATTTGTTCGAGACGATTGTTATTGTTTGGGTCGATCAAGGGAAGGATGTTTTAGACCTTTCAAATTTCAAAGTGGGTATAAAATATCTTTTTCTCATGAATGGGTACAAAAGACTTTTTTTTTACATAAACTGGCAATTTTGGATGATTTCCTCAAGAAAAATAATAACTGCGAGAGGTGATTAGCAATGGAGAGCGCACACACTCACCTTAGAAGGGATGCAATCGACGCAGGGCTCGGTACCGTCGAGGGTCCCACTCTTCTCCATGAACGTGGCCTTGAGGCCAAGCTGCGGCGATTTAACCTCCAGGCCCGCCGTCAATGACGACGACATCATTCTCATCAGATCCCGAAGTGAGTCCCCTGCTCACAGTCCAAAAGTACTTGGTGCCGTTAGGAGAGCAACGCGAGGGAGAAGTTTTGTCCTAATTCCATTTCAATTCGAGGGGGCTGGTGGAGGAGGATAGATTTCAGAATTTGAAGAGTAATTTTGGAAATAAAGTAGGATTTTGGATATAATTTTGACTAGAGTAACAGCAATTACAACTTTTTACGTTAGGTTAAATCTAAAAGGTTGGCTTTGAAAAACTATTGTCACTACAAGATGGGGTTTTATTTGTAACATTACAAACTAGTTTGTGAAATCAAAACCCAACTTTATGCTAAAAGGTGTGTTAATGATGTGGCACAGTAGATCCTACAATAAAGTTGAATTTACAAGTATGATTACTACCACCCTTAGTAGAAGTTTGGTCATTGTTGCACAAAGTTTTGATAATATTGTCATTTTCCCTAGATAGGGGGCCAACTCGGGCCTGGCCCACCCCATTTGCGTCCGAGCTATGTTAACAATAATAAAAATAAATAAATAGTGAAATTATGAATTGTTTTAATTTTTTGGCTCCTCTATTTATGACCAAATAGTGTTAAAAATAAAGAATAATGAACTTATACGATATATTTTTTAAAATATCCTCTAACTCAAAGTCGTTTTTATACAAATAATGTTAAAAATAAGAAAATCAATAATAATGGACTTATATAGTTTTAAAATAAAATCAGCTCAGTGCATTTACGCCCCTCTACGCCATTGCTTATAGTCAAGAATAAAATTATAAGAGATCATAAAATATTACTTCATTTCAAAATCTATGGACCTATTTTGATCAGCATTTGTTGGGATTTGAATCATATTATTCAAAATTTAAGGTATTCAAAATTATATGAATAGTAAGAATTCTTATTTATTATGTATTTCAATTTTTTTTATTTTACTGTAAATCTCAAATCATGTATGAAAAAATGAATGATGTTTTATTATAATATTGTATATAGATATAAATAATTATATATGTTAATATGTGATAGAGATTAGGGTGTAAAAAAATTTATGGTTGAGAATTTGATTATTTTAGTCTTATAGATGAGTATTTGGTATTTGTAATATCAATTTAGTATCCCAAACTCAAGACTTGATTGCACTAACATTCGTTGAGATTTTGAATGCTAGTTTAATGTGAATAGTAAAAAATTTAATTTGTTATACTATTTAGAATCATTTACTTTTTACTGTATATGTTAAATCATGTTGAAAAATAAATAATAATAATATATTATTATATTATATTTTATGTTAAATTATATATAAAAAGTAAATGATATTGTAGTATAATGTTATATATAATATTACTTAATTATATTTATTAATAAACTATAAATTAAATTTAAAAAGTTATTATTAAATTAACAAATACTCTGTGTTCAAATATACTAATATGATATTTCAAATTCCATGACAAACAGCGTAAGGCAACATGCCTAGTTAGATTCTCATATACCTCCCAAAGGACAAATTAACGGGGATTTGTTAATAAAAAGTGCATATGACTTGGCAATGCTTTTGTTTATTTATTAGTATATTATTGTGTGTATGAGAGGGAGGGTCAAGTGGGGGTGTTATAAAAATAGGAAATTTATCCAATGGAAGGAGTTTAAACAAATGGGATCCACTTATCTTATCTCTTATTGGTACAAATTAACATCCAAGAAAGTCAATTTATACATTAAGTAGAGTATTTAATTAGTAGTATATATATTTGCACCATTATGTTGCCCTGCTTCTTGGATAGTTTTATCTTAGACTAATCAGCTTTTTGTGGACTACAAATTGCACACTTTTCTTCTTATTTAGTTTAATAATGTATGGATTCATTGAATCGTGAGCATAATCCCATCTATAAAAACACATGATTTGACCTTAAAGGAAGATTAATCCAGAAGCAAAGTTTTTCCTTTATAAAAATATATTTAGTCAATTATTTTATATGCTTGCAGGTTTCGGGAAACTATGGCATGCAAAAGTGGTCCAATATTAGATAAATGGGTTTCAATTCAATTAACAATCTCTTCGTGATTATTTTGCATTATTTTTCAAATTGGACCGTGAGATCAAATCGGTCTTATCAATCAGTGATATAGTTGATCGGATCGATCTTATGATTCGTATCATCGGTCTAACCAATAAAATAAAAATTGAATATTATATTTTGTTATATAATTTGACTGTCATAGTGATCTTGACCAATTTGACACGACAATAATTGCTCTGTAACTTGTATGTTCGAATTGTGTATTGGATAAAATAAATTTGAGGAATTTATATAATGTAACTTTGGTCAAATATATGAAATGTAGTTAGGTTGTTAATTTTAAAAATAAATATTAAGATTTTAATATATATTATATATATTTTCACAAATTCATGTTTGGATAAGTGATAAGTTAATATTTAAAGTTGGACATTTGAATACGTTTGTGTAAACAGCCGGAAGATAAAAAGGATGTGAAATTTTCTAATTGAAGAGAAAATGTATGAACCATATTCATTATTATGAAAATTGAGTCATTGAGGGGGTTGAGCCTTCTGGGGCTGTTGGACCGCAAGTTATTTATTTATTGGGGGTTTTAATTAGTTTGGGCGTTCATAAGTTAATAATTGTCTTATTTAGAAATCCTAAATCTTACGATTTTCATTTTTCGTTTCCCTCAAACTTATAAATATCAACTCATACATAGTCTAAAATACATATCCAAAACACGTCTTTGATAAGTACCTTTGAAAATCATCAACACCATACATGTATATCACATATTCCTTTTTGTTTCACGCATCATATAACTTGCATTTAGCGTTGTTGCTCGGTAGTCCGACCAAGACTCGTTTGATAGGATGATTGGATTTGATTGCTCCTTTCTGTACCATTGTCATTGTATCTCGCGAAATTCGTTGCCATACAATCGTGTGCACAGGTACAGGAGCAATATGAATCTTAAGGAAATAGTTTGCTCGTCTTGACACTAGTCTATTTCATTTTGTCTTTTGTTTTATATTTAATTGTAATAGATCTCTTTTAGTTAAAATTATCCTGTGATGTTAACTCAATTTTATTACCGTATCCCATACATTTTCAATAATCAATTAACAACTTCTTACACCTAAATCCACTTTGTTATTCTATCATTATTGTATTTAAATAACTAAATACAATAAAATAATAAAACATCATCCACATTTCAAATATGATTTGACATCAAATATAATAATACATCATCTCTATTTTTCAGACATGATTTGACATGGCAATAAAAGGTAAATGATTCTTACTCTTACAATAAACAGAGATTCAAGATTCCAACGAATACTAGTCCAAATAGGGCCCACAAAGTTTTATTTGTTTGTTTATTTTAGGAAAGAACACGGCCATGTAGGGAGGTATGCGAAGTTTCTAAAACGACTTAGAAGTAGGAACATCTTTACCCTTGTATGGTTTATGGATTATGATATTTATTTTGGATCACACTAATTCAAGCTAGATGACAATTGGATGCAACAACTAAGACTGGATACAGGAAAAAAATTAATTTTCGCTCTTCTAGTAAAAAAAATGACCCAAAAAATGAATATTTATTAAATGACTTTTTTTTCTCGAAATGATAGATTCATATAAAACTCAAGAAAATTAAAACCAGGGGATAAAAAGCCACACATTATCCTGGAATAAGAGATTTTTTCAGGTAAGATAAGGGATTCATCGCTGAAGATGGTCATGAAAAAAAAAACACAACAAATGAAACACAGACAATAGCACTTGGGACGATGACTACTAGCAATACTCGTGGTAAGAAGCCCAAAGGCCTAGCCTCAAGTGACCTAACCGACTAAACATAACCGAAATAATGGTTACACCAATGAAACCAACACTCCACACGATGGGAGACGTAGCTTCCATCCACAACGACTGTGGACACAATTGAAGAAATCAAAACATATCTCAAACACCCTCAAACCTAAAATGAGCAAACATCAAATTGCAACAAAGGCCTATGAGTTAAAACCTCAATTAGCAACTACAAACAAAAAAAGAAGTAACAAACACCAACACATCACAAATCAAGCATGAACAGTCACTCTGATAGTCCCGAAACAGCGGGCAGCCAAAAAACCCATCCACAGACCCAAGAAATCGGGCACGAGCGATCCTCAAGCTCTAGTTACAGATATGAGTTAAGCCCCTCATCCAGTGAGAAAAACACAAAAAAAAATGAAATGAAACAAAAGAAAGCACACCATAAGGTAGAGGGAAAAAAAAAACTACCATCAAAGTCACCGCCACCAACTTAGACGCCAGCCCCCTGTCAGAACCTCCTCTATCCACTCCCGTCATGAGTCAAAAACACAAATTTGCCACCAAGCTGCCTCCCCTAAGTCGCAATAAAAAAAGAAACTCGAGAACCATTGGAATTTACAGGTAGATCGTCGATCCAGATCTGGCAACAAGAAAAGAGAGAAAGGGGTGAAAAAGAAGGGAAAAATTTAGGGTTTTTTTTTCTTTTTGGGAGAAAGTAGAGAGAATGGAGAGGAAAATAAAGAATTAAATCATTAGAGCTTTAATGAGTTTTTTTTACCAGTTTTTTAAACCTTCATATATTTCTCTCTCTCTCTTTTCCCTCATCTTAAATTATTTCTCTCAACCACATCCCCATTCCTCAGTTTCCTATCAAATTAGCACAAATTAAACTTGTCCCACACACCAGATTTCATCAAATTAGTTCAAATTTATTTAATAATTAGAAATTTGACTATAGGTCACACATAATGAACCTCATATCTTCCTCTTCCCTCAACTTTTAGGCGGCCTAAGTGAAGGTTCAAGCTTGGGTTTTCTATTTATTAGGTTAATGATGACGATTAGGATTGAGGGTGGAGGCGATGGTTCAGGTTCATGGTGGCAACTTGACAAGTTTTCAAGGTCATGTGTTTGATCGGAGATAGTGAACTTGGTTTGATTTCGGCTGTGTATTTGGGTTACAACGACTATTCTTGTTTTGGAGCAGTAGCGGATGGTGGTTCTGGTTTCTGGGGTTCATAAAGGAGTAGTGCTGGTGGGGTTGGTTATTGATATTATTTTTATAGAGGTAACCTTGTAATTATATATTTATGGTTAGATTATTTGACATTTTATATAATTAGTTGGAGTATTTGACAAAAATATTTTTTCCTTAGAGTATTTGACAATTGCCCCTAGTTTTTGTTGTGTCAATTGCGATAGGAAGGATCACACTGGCTTGAACACCGAGTTCTATTAGGTCACTTAAAAAACCCAAAATCATTAGGTCAATAAAATAGTACTTCTCAGACCGAATTCCCAGCTTAGATTTGATTAATGGTATTTGTTATTTTCCATTACTGACAACCTCTTTTTTTTTCTTTTTTTTTAAATTTAAAAAAACTCAAGTTTTGTAACGGCTAGCCTAAGTGCCACAGTTTTTAGGCCTATAAACTAGATATCAAGAATATATTTATTATGAATTGGTACCATCGCCCTAAGCCTATCATAGTAGAATAATAATATCTCAAGGGCAAATTGTGGGTTTGAGCAATAGTATTAGTAGCCTATGAAAAATGAAATAAAAAGACGATAATTCTCCATTCTTTAACACTCGATTAATCTATTGTACAAGAATAAACTTGCATTCAATGTGACCTGATCTGATGCCATTTGCAAAAGTAAGTGTAAATCTTTCAATTTCTTTGATGTTTAGTTCGGTTTTGTTTTTGCAATTTACATCATTTAGATTAAATGTCTCAAATTTCAACCATAAGTAATTGTTATTTTAATCGATGGCCAGTTGTGCTTAACCCCTTTTTTTGGTTGTTGATTCTAAACGCCATGATTATGTGGTACTTCAATTCATATACCATTGATTTTTTCCATTATTAAATCTTTCTTTCACTTTTTTCTTAAACTATAAATCTGATAAATTGTGCAATCGTGTTCCACTTTGCCTCACAGAGGGAGGATCTGCAGTTGTCTTCAAGGACAATTTACTATTTACTGGGGTGAGATCATAATCCTAATTAACCCTCGTTGGTTGCATATGGCTAATATTATAATTGATGATATTCAAAATTTGTGTAGATTATTGCAGTGGATGCGATAATATTGTGATAGAATTGTGTGAAGGGGGTGATTATTCGACCAGATTGTGGTGAGAGGGCATTACACTGAACGAGCAGCTGCCCACGTCATCAAGACCATTGTTAAAATTGTTCAGGTTAAATTGCTAGTAAATTGTTTTATTTTTTTGGGATTTTTGGGGTTGGGAGTATTTTATTTTGTATGTTTTTCTTGAGGTTATGATATTATCAATGAAACTTATTTGTTCTCTACTTGATGAATTTATTTTAATACGTTTTCTTTTTTTTAAGTGGTTATACGTTTTATATTGTTAGCAACTGATAAAATTATGTTTGATATTTTTACACTTGAGAATAAACAATACAGTGTTTTCAAAAATAACTCATCTTTCTTTGTATTTTCATAAATGAATTGCTTCCACAGTACTGTGTTTTTCTTTTTCTTATTAGTTTTGTTTTGTAGGGCCTTTGAGTCCGTGCTAATATTTCTTTGTGGTTTGTTTCATTCTGAGTTAATGGGTCGGGCATTTGGGAATTCAATACGTATCTTGGCGGGCGGATCGGATGGCATGTGAAGTTTTGACTAATTACGAAAAGTTTTTGAAATTAAAAAAAAAAACTTAAGGTTTAATTTGTTTTTTTTTTAACACTAAGACTTATAGTTTTTTTTACAAATATCTTATTACTTATGAAGGACAAGGATCAAAGTTTAAGTGGTTTTTTATGAAGTTAATAAAAATATATTTGATAATTTTTATATTTTATGCATTTTTATTAATGTCGCTGAGTTTACAAATTAGTAAACGCTAGAAAAATATTTGCATAATAAAAATGGGAAACTCTGGTAATATGAGATGATTGCCAAAATGGGTTTGTAAATAGTTGCATTACACATTTTCTTGAAAATCTTGGACTTGAGCCACCCACACCCTTGAATTGGCTGAGAAACAAGAGAATTCGATTGTAGGGCGATTTTAACAAGTTGAGTCAAATTAAGACCTTAATTTTATACATTTTCAATTGAAGGTCCCAACTTTTAAAATTTCTCAATTGAGGCCCACAGTTTGACTTACATTCTCAATTGAAGACCTCCACTAATAGGATTAAGTGACATTGTATGAACGATTAATCCAAAACATGTAACTATCAAATTTTTTTTTTCTTCTAATATTTTATTTATTTTGGCACAGACTCGCATATTTTTATTCACTTTTCATTTTTTTAACCTTTTAAAAAATGATTGAGTTATGGTTTTAAAACCTAACTTCTATTGAGTTAAAGATTTCCAAACTTGGTTATACTTTAGGGAGATTTTACTGTGCCGTGACTATATTATTTTTCATTTAATTATAACTATTAGATCATTTTTGGATATAAGTGGTGAGATGAATCAATAGATATAAATGCAGGAGGATGGAGACATGGTTCTTTCACGGTAAAATGGTATGCAATCGATTCCCTCCGTACAATGAAAAGACGCCGTGTTGTATTGAATCGATAGAAAAAGAAAAACCATGGTTTTAAACTGCCAAACCAACATCATTTCTTGACCCTATTAATAGAGGCTTCTATTGTAAATCAAAACCTAAATGCAAAACACTCAACTTAGAAAATTTGAAACTTGGGGCCTCCAGTTAAAAATCAAAATCTAAATGTAAGCCTTTAATTGAAAAACTGTAAATTTAAAACCTTAATTTGACATAATATTTTAAAATCGGGCATTCAAATGGAATTCTCCCAAGGAAAAAAGCATCCCATTTACCGCAAGCCCCTCTACTCCTATCAAGCAATATGATACGAATTACACGTAAACCTCCATGTTTTGGTTGTATTTCACATCCTATTAAGATTTGATACCATGAGATGTTTGAAAATGAGAAATTTAGGGTAAATAAGAGGCTTGACCCCAAATTTATAGATTGAAGTTAAATTCTCTAAATTAATTGTTTGGTATAAAAAATACTTTTTTTGACATAAAATATCGAACATAACATTAATATTGCTGAAAATAACCAATTGACAATATTAAAAATCCAATTACAATATAAGATTTCTCAGATCGATTTACCAAACATGCAAAAGTAAAACTAATATAGAAAATAACTAGTAATACGAAATCCTTGACAATCTCGTACCACCGAGATTGATTTCGGATTGATCGTTAATTTCTATGAAATACCATAGATTTCATCTGACATTAGCGCGATTTGATCTTCTGAGGACACCGAATAAAATGAAATACCACTTATTAAATAGATAAAACTCCACTGATTAAGGGGACGAAAATACATGTTGAGAAAACACGAACTCCTATGGAGAAGACAAACAAAAACTAAACAATAATATTAATAAGTATATTTAAAAGTGATGGTTTCCCCATCATCCCATAGGGGTAAGATGAGAAAAGAATAAGAAAATGGTGGCTAGGGTTTACCAAGAGGGAGATAGTTTCTTTTTTTTTTTTTTTTTTTTAACTTTCTCAGTTTTAATTTGATAAAAAGATGATTTATTGGTAGATAGATATTAGAATTAGATTTTAAGGTTCAAAAATCTAATTTGAAAAAATTCCATTTGGAAGCCTTTTGAAATAAGAAGTTTGGAAAATGAGTGAAATGACAATTTTGTTCTCAACCTAAAACAAAATGAAACATATTTATTATGAATTTACATACAAAAGTTATTTACAACTAATTTGTTGATTGATAATAGTACTAATTATCCAAATTAAATTTAATATATTCAGAAATTAGTAACTCCATAACTTTTATACATAATAATTTTTAAATAATGACTATGTTATCGTAATTATTATTTTAATTATTCAATATATTATAAATTTATGTTATTAACAAATAGAATACCCAACAATAAATTATGTTAATGTCCTTTTTGATTATTTTGCACGATCAAACAACTATCAACTCTCAACTATTTATCAAACACTTCTATACCCCATAATACGATCAGCTAATCATACCAACTAATATAATTAGCTATCAGTTAATGACTAATGCAATCAGCTATCAACTAAATGTTATTGTCAAACATAGCCTATATATTATTCTATTTGAAGTATATAATTAATTACACTTTATCACTTAAGTCAACCAAAAACTAACATGTATCAACTCATGACGTGTTCATTTCAATTTTCGGTTAGGATATAAGTGCAAAATGTTAAAAGTTAAACATACATGAGAAATTTTCAAATTTAATTAGCAAAGTTAGAGAAAAAAACTATAATAGTTTGGCGGGAAAAAACGCATTTGTCCGAACCTTGCATCAACTTTTTTACAAATGGTATTTGGACAATAAGTAGATTCTCATCTTCGCGTGGATTGATTTCCAATCTTAGTATTGGTTAGGTATCACTAAAGTAAATGCTAATTATACTCTAATTAGATTATTATAGTTTCATATCTTAAAATAAAGGGGCTTGTTAATCATTGATACGACATTAAAAATCGACTCGACTATATATGATAAAAAAAAGTAACGAATGGGGGAGAAGGTTCTAGGTCTCGGCATATATGGTAAAAAGGTTTTATGGTTATTATGGATGGAAACTAAGAATCCTAATATGGGGGTATTTCCTTATTATGGATATTGAGTATAATTAGGAAATTTAATCCCACCTTATGAAGGAATCTTATTGGTTGGTGGACAAGCCTAATAATCTTATAAATAGGGGATTCAAGCTCTTATTTCCCATCCCATGCTCTTATTTCACAAGCTTGATAACTTAATTCCAACCTCTCACTCCTCTCTATCATGGAGATCATGTTATTCTCTCATCTCTAATTATCATGGATCACGGAGCTTACATATTTTATGGCGAGCTCTCCTCTGGAAGATCTCCTTTAGGAGAAGCGATCTCTTATACTGGTGACGAGGACCCTAGATTGGGAACATGTCTCTGAACACCTCTCTTATATCTTGTTTATACAAAGAGGACACAGGCCTCACTTTTACTCTACATTGATTTTATCTTATATTTTAAGCTCTCGCGCACTATTGAGCTCTCGCACATCTCTCTCGATCACTTTCTGACTCAAGCATCGGAGGACCTACGTTGGTTCCTCCCACCGCCTTGGCTTGGGTTTTGTTTTTCAGGTTTAATCAGGTCGCCAGGAGCTTTCCAGAGATCTTTCAAGTCGTTTATCACATATTTAAGGTCAGTACGTTCAATTCTTGAGGCACCAAACTTTTTGGTCGCATCAAGTGGCGTCGTCTGTGGGAATACAATGGACATCGAGTCCTTAAGCGAAAGACGTGAGATTTCACATAATTTGAATCATCAATAAGGATGGAAGGTAAAGGGGGACTCACAAAATGACGAAAGTGAAAGATAAGTTTCTCTATCCTCCTTTTGAAATTGGACATATTACAATTATGGGTTATTTGGGGCATGATATGGTGAGGCGATCAGGTCGCGTGTCAACCAAATGCAACAAGATCACCAATATTTAAGATTGGCCTGCCTTCAGCTCACCTCATAGAGTGGAGCAATTATATGTGTTCTGATGTGCAGGTTCATGGAAGATAAATTGGGGCCTAAAAGGTCGCGTATACAAGTATTCGGAGATGTGATCGCGAAACTTTTATTACCTGAAAGTAAAGGGATCACGCAGTTGGATATTCGAGGAGAGGTAAATTTCCCTATGGCATAAATATGACTACATATAAGGTACGCTCATTTAAATCCCGTAAAAGAGAGGGTTTTTTTCCTTCATCTACCTTGCTTGATTTTTTATCTAGGACCTTCGGGCAACGGGCTGATGGTGCTAAGTGCCAGAATTTTTGCCCACCTCCGAAAGCAAAGTAACTCATTGTGTGTCTTGGTCCATGGGCTAGCACAAGCGCTTCACTCATCGACTCTACTTTTTAATGGCATCGGCCCGCCTCTTATACCTCTTGCGCCATGACTACACTAAAAAGACACTTCTCTTCTTAATGGCAAAGCGACACTATTTTTCCAGCTACCAAATACTCTAAGGATACATATATATACATTGTCCATGCTTCGACCTCAGCTTTACACTCGCGACCTCAGTTTTGTTATCAGCAGCAACCTTAGCCTGCGATCTTGCCTTTATTCTGGCGATGCTACGACTTCATGCGACCTCATTACATAGAACACTATATGGCTTTATGGTTATGGATATGGTATGGACCGACGCTTCTATAGGTCGGCGATGAACGCGTACTTTTTTAGTAATTTTTTGGTGATGAATGCATTATGACCGCATTGTTGAACGCGTGATTTTTGTGATGAATACATTGTGAACATGTAATTTTGGCGATGAATGCGTACTTATTTCTGTCATGATTGATTTACATGTTTTTGCATGTCCTGGAATATATTTGACTTACATATTCTAGGATGATTGGGAGGGAACACGTTTGATTTACATATATTTTACACGTTTCGATTCTTGTTTGGTCATGTACAATGAGTGATTTTGAGTTTTCGATTTGTGAAATCTTAACAAGGTGCATGCATTGTCCGACTTGAGTGTATACACGTCCCTTATAACAAACACTTGAGTGAATTGAGCGAACATTCTCAAAATTCCATTTGAGAGGAAGTCATCGATTTGTCATTTGAGAAAGAGTAATACGAGCAATGCTTGGCGATAACGAGTTTATATTGATACTTCCTTTATATTAACTAGGATAAGTACAAGGATTTTTCTTCTTACATAATGTTCATTGCATGTACATTCTCGATTCTTTTCGTTGTTCGAGGAAGAACAAACCGATAAGTGTGGGGTGGTTGTTTTTCATGTAATTGTGGTGTTTTTCCCATGTTTTTAGTTAGGATTTAGTGTCATTTTTAGTGGTTTTGAGTCAAGTTTTGTTAGGGTTTTAGGTTTTTTTCTTGTTTTTTATGTTTTGAGCTTTATTTATCCGATGTTGGTGATGTTTGTACGATTCTTGGGTTTTTTAGCTCAAAATTCTTATGTTGTAGGTGGCTCATGGAATTGGATTTTCTCCAAGACGTGCCGGCATACGCCTAGGTTCGAGTCAAGGCATTGAGGCCCAAAGTCCGTGCCGAAACGAGAAAACCGAGCCAAAAGCAGCCCGGATCGACTGAAAAGCTCCCAATCGACTGACCACGGATCGACTTAAAGCTCACAAATCGACTACTTGGCAGTAGCCAAGTCATTTGGAGCAGGGCAGTCGATCAATTGAACCTACAGTTGACCGACTGCGTCGCAGTGACCCTCGGGATTCTTGGTGTTTTGACATTTTTGCCCCTACAAACAACTATATAAACCCCCACATCTTTCACAACAAACATCATCTCTCACCCCCACCCTTGCATGGGTTTGGGATTAATTTCTCTCTCTAGTTCTTAGATTTACTTTCTCTCTCTTAGGTTTTTAGATTTAGTTTCCAAGCTTTAGATCTTAGATTTAATTTCAAACTTTGCCTTGGGTTTGTAAGACTAAGAAGAACTCAAGTACTCCCTTGGATTTTATTTTGTTGCAATTTCATTCAAGCTTTTGGATTCTCTTTTCAATTCAAGTAAGCTTTCCTTTATTTTCATGCTTTTCTTCAATTTCATGCATGTTCTTCAATTTATGCTTTTAGCTTTAGCTCATAGATTTCTTTTTTTGATCTTGTAAATCGTCCATGGAATCTAGGTGAGTGACACACCTTGATCATAGATCGAGTCTTTGATCATTTTTATTTTGAATATTTCATGCTTGTTCTTTAATTTTCATGTTTGTTCTTCATTTTATGTATTTTGCCTTAGCTCATAGATTTCTTGTTAGATCTTGTGAATCGTCCATGGAATCTAGGTGAGTGACATACCAAGATCATAGATCGAGTCCTTGAAATATAAATTAGTTTTTTTTAATTTTGAATTATATATGGCTACTTATGATAAATATAGAAATATTTTAACCAAATCTCTTGATATGAACATGATTATTGATTTTAGTAGATATATTATGTGTTTTAAAAATATATAATATAATTTTATTTTATAATAATATGAAAAATGGTTTAATTTATAAATGATACTTACGATAAATTAAATTCAATTAAAAGAGCCAAACTTATCCTCATAACTTTGGTTTAGCACTTATCAAACATCTATTTCCGCAATGTGATTCTTGCCATAATTGGAGATGTTTCACACCAAAAACGGCTTTACAAAATTGGACTCATTTGTTATTTTTGGAAAGTTCAGTTATCCTAGACACCACCCCCACCGGCCCACATAATTGAACCTTTTTCTTTATAATTTTCTAATCCTTAACACCTGCGGGGCACTCCACTAAGATACGCCGGGGGTGTAGCAGCAGCGTTTGCACACTCAAACTACGTGTCTTGTAGCCACGCCTCGTTAACTCGACGTGGGAAACAGGGAAGGAGGGCGCGCATGTAGGCACGCGGCGCAATATAGCAGACCCCATCCGATAACATTAAAATTCAATTTTATATGTTTTCTTCCCACCGATTCTTTGTTTGCCCCCCTCTGCCAATCGGCGCTTAAAATACTCACCTAAAACCCCATCAGTCTGTTTTTCTCTGTCTTCGTCTCCACCAATAGAAATTGTTTGTAAAATGGCCCATTTGCCATATTTCTGCCGAGCAGATTAAATAATTTTCACATGCGTTATTTCTACTCATTTTTTCTTATATAAAAAAAGTACTGTGTTCTTTGGCCATTTTATCATCTCGGGGCTCGGGCTGTATATCTATTAATTATTATATCTGTTGAAATCTAGGGCGATTGATAAGAGTTGGCCTAACCGTCTGCGATCAGCCAAAGTTGATTAATAAATGCGTTTGTGTTCGCCGGCGGAGAATCTGTTATTTCCCGGCGAGCTAAACTGTAAGTTGTTGATCGGAAAAAAATAAAAATTGTATATATGCATTCGTCTGATTCACGTGATTAAAGATGCCGCATCGAACGACCTACTTTTTCCCGAGGCAATTTCCAGACCGCAATTTCAGTGCATCGTCAAATTCGGTTGGGGATCACGAGAAGAAGTTTGGAGTCGGTGATTGTAATCGTCAACGCGAAGAGGTCACTCTCAGATCAGAAATTAATGAAAGCGCCACCACTCGTGTTGCGAAAAGCGGAGATACTGATAGCAACAGCTATGGTGATGTGATCTCCACGGGGGACAAAATTCACGGGAAACAGTTGACCGCCTTCGTAAAGTGGCTTTCCGCTAAGAAAAGGAAGGAGAAATCACGGCTCGATCCCGTGAGGATCAGGTTGTACGAAAAAGACGATTGCATCGAGGAGGAGGAGGATGTGGATGAAGTGAACCAGCCGCTTCTGCCGCCGCCCGCCGCCGGCCATCCCCCG
>BMAC01000998.1:25302-31034 GCA_014905375.1 Phtheirospermum japonicum | reverse complement strand
AACACGAACTTGTTTGGCAGACATTTTAGTGCCCGAAATAAGAGTGTTAAAGGACGAAGGTAATAAAAATCTTACTCATCCAGCAAGATTCCATCAGCGACACTAATACTGGGGAGGTGTTCTGTGGGATTGTTAGCCTCCTATTCTGGAAAGCAACCGCTCCAACCACCTAAAAGTTTGCAAAAATCATTTAACTTTAATAATTTCAATTTCAACATGAAATCCCCATCACTAAATAAATAATTTAGAAGAAAAACAACATGATAGTAGATTTAAGGTTAGTTACCACAACCACAAAAAAAAAAAAAAAAAACGGTTTGGTTGGTGCGACTGTTTGCTACCCAATCGCTGCGGTCACGGGTGGCAACAGTTCAGTTGATGCGACTATCAGCCCTCCGTATGCTGCGATCAAGGGTGGCAACAATTCGATTGATGCGTCTACTGGCCTCTAGACCGATGTGGTCATGGGTAACAACAGTTCAGTTTGTGCGACTACTGGCCTCCCGACCGCGTCTCTTCTCCATAATCCCATTTTGGTGGTGGATGTTTGTGTCTCTTCGAGCGGAAATATTGTTATCTCGCGCGTTTCAAAGTCATTTATTGGTGACATAGGTGTTATTCAGCCTCAAGATGTATATAAGTTTGGGGAACTCGGTAGCCTAATTGTGGTGGGTTCGCACTCTCTTGTTAGTGTTGATGGGAATCGACAGTCATCTTCAAATCAAGATGACTCTTTGTCTCTTCATGGCCTTGCCTCGACAATTTCAAAAGATAACTTAGTCTCGGCCAAGCTTGCCTCTCGTTAGAAGAAAGTGACGGATCGACTTGCTCCCGGTCTTCCTATTCGCTCGGCTCTCCGTGTCCCAACTAATGGCCACATTCGGTGGCCATGGATTTCGTAGGTAAGGAATGTTGGACTGACTCGATTGATGACCTTGATTCTCTCTCACCCTCTGTAGCAGAATTAGAGGAAATGTCGTTATGAATCTTTTTCATTAGTATATTCGGGGGATTGGTTCATATTTACCTATGTTTTCACCTAAACTCTATTACGGCTAATTAAGACCGGCCCTTCTATGTGTGGTAGAGCCCAAGGTTGATATTTTAGCTATTCATAGCTCATATTTGCGTGTTGTTGGGCTCTTGACGATTATCGTTAATACTCAGGCGAATATGTATTCGATATTTGGACATTTTCTTCTTCTTCTTCCTTCGTTTCGATTTCAATTATTGTCTTTATGTTGAACCAGCTAGTTGTGATTGATGTGATGTTTCCCTATGTGTCTTTTTGGATTGGTTTTGTTCATGATCGACTCCTACGAGGGTAGGCTTTTGTTGTGGGCTGATTTGTTAACGTTTTGGTTACATGAGATGTTTGTGTTGGGTG
The DNA here is from genome assembly GCA_014905375.1 of Phtheirospermum japonicum. Lineage (NCBI taxonomy): Eukaryota > Viridiplantae > Streptophyta > Magnoliopsida > Lamiales > Orobanchaceae > Phtheirospermum > Phtheirospermum japonicum. Next base: position 29,647 of record BMAC01000998.1, on the reverse strand, counting down.
ATTCTAATGCGGTTTTGTGGGCGCACAAGCGACGTAGCAATGTGTTCTTTGGTGTGATTTTATGTTGGGAGATTGTTGGAGTTCTTGTAAGACGTACAATTTGTGGGTTTATTCATGAAGGGGCACCCTTACACTTATAAGGGTAGGATGAATAATGGGCAGCACATTGAGTCCAAGGATGTTCCTAAAGGCCCCAGCGAATCATTAATTGGAATTAGAGTCCAAGGCTGTTCCTAAAGGCCCCAGCGAATCATTAATTGGAATTAGAGGATCTTTTGTAATTTCAATTGATTCTTCTATCACATTGTGATATTTTCCACTATTGAATGGACCCATTCAAAAATAATTGAATGATGACAAAATTATCGATGATTGGAATCCCGTATTTCTATTCCGGTTGGATTGCGGGATTGCTAAGAGGGGTTTCTCGACTTATGGGATTTGGTGTTTGGGCACTTTTTGCTTCGGGTTGCTTTGGATAATCGTCTCATTTATTCTACTATTGTTCGGGTTTTGACTCGAGCCCTCACCCTTTTCTAGTTCCCTATAATGTGGATTCAAGACTCTTCTTTTCTCAATACTGTGCATTCTTCTTGGAGTGATGGTTTTCCAGGACCCGGACACCGCTTATCAGAAGACTTAAGTGTCTTAAAGTTCATTTGAAGGGTTTAAATGAGGCCACTTTTGGTAATATCTTCCATAAAAAAGAGGAGCTACTTGCCTCTTTGGGTGTTATTCAGGGGCCATTGCGGCCGAGGGATACACGGAGGAATTATTTCGTTAGGAAGTTCAGATGAAGACACTTCTTCATGGCATTTGGGCCAAGGAGCTCGGCTTAGCTCAAAAATGCAACCGCATTGCATGGTTAATGGATGTGGATCCTAATTCCTTGTTCTTCCATCGTAGTTTCAAGATTCGTGCAGACTGGAACGCCATCTCTCTCCTCTGCATTAATGGTTTGTTTTGTCATGACCTTGTTCAAATTTATGATCATATTATTTCTTACTAACAAGATCTTTTGTTGCATCTTTCACTCCACTGGAGGGGGGTTTGATCGTATTTCGGGTCCGGTCCCAAAGGTTGTCACCTTGATGCATAATGATGCGCTACTTTGATGGCCTTTTCTTGAGGATATCCGGGTTGCGGTTTTTGATATGGATCCTAATAGTGCCCCTAGGCCAAATGATTTTCTCGAGAGGTTCTTTCATCATTTTTGGGATGTTATTGCAATTGATGTGGTTCAGGTGTACAGTCTTGCTTTGATTTGGGCATGTTACTTGACGGGATGAACTCTAGTTTTGTGGTTCTTTTGCTGAAGACGGATGGCGTGGACCGTGTTGAACTTTTTTGCCCTATTGTTCTTAGTAACTTTCTAATTAAGATTATTACTAATATTTTAGCTTCTAATATATATTTGATAACATCTAATATTATTTTCCAAAGGCAATTTGGTTTTCTTGTGAGTCGGTGGAGTCATGATTGTATCGCCCAGGCCTCAGAATGTGTTAACTACTTTAAATGTAGGGGGAGGGGGTGAAATTTAACAATTAATATCGATATTTAGAAGGCATTTGACACCCTCTCACGGGACTTCTTGATTTTGGTACTTCGGGCATTCAATTTCTTAAACACCTTGTGCGATTAGGTTCATGTATTCTTGGGTTCCTCTAAGCTTTCCGTTCTCTTAAACAAATCGTTGGGAGTTTACTTTGGTTGTTCCCAAAGAATGCGTCAAGGTGACCTTGTATCCCGTCTCCTCTTTTGCCTCATTGAGGAAGTGTTGCATTACCTTATTTTGGAACGAGTCCGGTTTAATGAGTTTATTGGGATTTAGGCCGGTAGGACTTACCCGTCTCATCTCTTGTATGCGGATGACATGATCCTATTTTTCCAGGATTTTGTTTAGAATGGTCAGGTGATTAGGAGGTTGCTGAAGGAGTATGGTGGTTTATTAGGACAAATCACTAATTCTGAGAAGTCTTTGGTTTATTTTAGGAGGCGGCAATTAAGTGTTATCATCATGCAGGAAATGGTTGTTAAGATTTGTGTAATGTTGTAGTTTTTCTGTATTTTTTGTAATTTTTCCTGAATTTTTTCTGTATTAATTCTTATGTAATTTGTGAGAAAGAGGGAGAGAAACTTGAGGGAGAAGATAGACTAGGAAATTATAATGCTTGCTTAATTTTTCTCCTTTTGTTTTCCAGTACATAAATACCAAAAGGGGGGGGACCAAAAACATCTAAGTTTGATCCACCAAATAAGGGAAAAACTACCAATTAGAAAATAACACTTGTCTTGCTAGTTTAAAAGGTAAAAACAAGCCTAACAGCCTCAGCATCCGCCACGTGTCCCCTTCTTTTCTCACTCGGTACCTGGCCCGTCACCCGAACTAAGCCCTGACCCTTGCCCTTCATTTATCAATTCGCCCTTATCGAAATCGGTCCCAGAATTCTTCAACCCTAATTCCCCTCTTTTCTCATCCAGCGACGGCGAAACCTTACCAATCATGACAATACCGCCCCTGTTTTGAGATCCTCGTCTCAAAGGATCGAACTTGGGAAAGCTCTTGCGCAGGTACTTCTCATCCTCCCATGTTGATTTCTCAATTTCGCTGTTGCACCATTTAATTAGAAACTGTTGCACTTCCTCCCTTTTTCTGCGCACTAATCGCTGGCCAATAGTTTCTTCAGGTTCAACCACAAGTTCACCACCTTCGCTCGGCTCAAGGAGCCCAGATCCAGGAGTTGGGACTACGGTGAGGCTAAGCTTCCTTTTCAGGAGTGAGACATGGAATACAAGATAGATCTTGACTCCTTCCGGCAATTGTAAACGGTAAGCAACCTCTCCTATCCTTTCTATGATCTAGAATGGCCCATAAAACTTTACTGATAATTTTAAGTTCTTTCGGAGTACAACAGAGTTTTGTCTGAAAGGTTTTAGTTTTAGATACACCCTCATCCCAATTTCAAAATGCATCTCCTTTCTCCCTTTGTCTGCGAAAGATTTCATCCTTTGTTGAGCTTGTTGTAGATTTTGTTTGAGGTCATGAAGTAGTTGTTGTCTCTGTGTAATAAATTCTGCTGTGTCCTGGTGTTGTGTGTTAATGTGTTTTTCCAAGAAGGTATATGGTGGGTGATAACCATAAAGTGCCTGAAAAGGGGTAGTCTTGAGACTGGTATGCTGGTTAGTATTGTACCAGTATTCTGCCAATGATAACCATTTAATCCAGGTCCTAGTGTTCTGCTTCATCATACATCTGAGGTAATTCTCCAGACACTGATTCAATCTCTCAGTTTTCCCATCTGTTTGTGGATGGTAAGCTGAGGTGAAATCTAGCTTAGTACCGGTTGCCTTAAAAAACTCCATCCAGAAGTGACTTGTGAAAACCTTGTCCCTGTCAGTGACTATATGTAGGGGTTGCCCATGTAGTTTATAAATGAAGTCCAAGAATAACTTAGCCACAGTGGTAGCTGTAAAAGGGTGTGTCAATGATATGAAATGGCCATACTTAGTGAGTCTATCCACTACCACTAGGATTACATCCTTGCCCATTGACTTAGGCAGTCCTTCAACAAAGTCCATATAAATGTGAGTCCAAGACTGGTTAAGAATGGGTAGGGGCTGCAATAGATCTGAGTAGGTCCCACCTTCAGATTTGCTCTTAGCACACACTTCACAGTGTTTAACCCAGGTTTCAACTTCCTTCCTTAGAGAGGCCAATAAAAAACCCTACTAACCCTCTTGTAGGTGCCCAAAATCCCAGAGTGTCCTCCATATGCTGAGTTATGCATCTCAGTGAGTATGGTGTTCCTGAGTTGAGAATTGTTCCCCACCCCTATTCTGCCCTTGAACTTGATGATCTCCCCTTGCAGTTCAAATTCTGGATATGATTGTGGATCCATTGACTTTGCCACCAAGATTTTGGTAAAGAAAGGATCCCCTTCATAACTGTCAGCCACCTGTTGCACCCAAGCTGGGGTGATATATGATATAGCCCCATTAAACACCTCAGGGTGTTCCTTTCTGGATAGAGCATCAGCAACCTTATTCTCCACCCCCTTCTTATATTGTATCTCATAATTAAGCCCTAATAATTTAGTTATCCATTTTTGCTGCATTGGATTCATGATCCTTTGACCCAATAAGTGCTTTAAAGCCTGTTGGTCAGTTCTGATAATGAACTTGTACCCCTGTAAATAATGCTTCCATTTTTGAATGGCCATCAGTAAAGCCATAAATTCCTTTTCATAGATGGATAACCCTTGGTTCTTCAAACACAAAGCCTAGCCTATATAGGCTATAGGCCTACCCTCCTGCATCAACAACACCCAAACCAGTGCCACTA
>BMAC01000998.1:17802-20302 GCA_014905375.1 Phtheirospermum japonicum | reverse complement strand
GGCTAGAGCTACCTTTTGAGAATCAGGTATGCTGGGAATTAACTTAAAATATCCTTGGCATTTTAACATCCAAAACTTGGGTTGAGAACCATCAAATCTGGGAAAGTCAAGCTTAGGTAGTGGACTGATGATGTGGGCAGATGATTGATCCTGTATCATTCTGTTGCCTGCAGATTGTTGCTTAGAATTTGTTCTGGTAGAGGACCAATGTGGGTCTGGGCCTCCCAGGATTGATCCTTCATCTGTCTGTTTGGGCCCCTTGTCAAGATTGAGTAACTGCAATTGAATAGATGCTAGGGTTTGATAAAGATGATCAAATTTGCTTGTCATGTCAGTATTAATACCAGAGATCTGTTCTTGTATTTTCATTTCAGTAGCTTCTCTTTTTGCAGCTTCAGTTTGAAGAATCTAATCCAAATGCTTCTGGGCCTCCTGCAGGTCCTTGAAACGGGTAATTTCTGCCATGGTGGAGGATCAAAGGCTCTGAGTACCGATTGTTAAGATTTGTGTAATATTGTTAATTTTCTGAATTTTTTGTAATTTTTCCTGAATTTTTTTTGTATTAATTCGTATGTACTTGTGAGAAAGAGGGAGAGAAACTTGAGGGAGAAGATAGACTAGGAAATTGTAATGCTTGCTTAACTTTTCTCCTTTTGTTTTCTAGTACATAAATACCAAGGGCGAGGGGGGATATCCGCATGCCAAATCCATTTACCCTAACAAAATTTGGGGAGATGCATCTGAAGATGCCAATAATCAATACGAGAGGAGACATTCCTGTTAACCAAATAAGACCATATCTTCTTCTCTCTAGTCATCCACAACAGAAGTGGCTAAGATATCCAACATAATATCCTCTCACCAAAGAATGAAATGAGTTTTGAAATGACAAACCCCATCAACCAAGTAATCAACAACCGTTCATCCAAAGACCGATCGTAACCTCGACGGAAGTTCAACCTAATCTATGAAACGGTAACCTAACCAGTTATCCCACAAAAAAGAGATATTCCGACCTGTGACAACCAAATTGAGAGTTGGCGTAAATAGAAGCGACATGATTCCAAATTCTACACCGAATTGAGGAAACAAACCTATTACGCTTCGGTCGAAGGTCAAGTACAAAACCATAACGGAGAAATACCCCATCGATGATCCCACTGTCAACACATCCAAGATAAGCCAAAAAAAAGCTACGCTCATGGAAACAAGAGAGCATAAACCTATAAACCTCCCTTCCTTGGTCGCGGTCACCATGGCCCAAGAAACGGTAATGCATACCCATTTTATGATATCCCCTGTCCAAATGAAGTTCCGAACGACTCATTTCAACCTCCTAACAAGAGTGATGGGCCATCTATATACTTGCATAAAGTGAACTACTGAACTAAGAATAACCAAAAATCCACTAGACAAACATGACCCACCATCAAAAGTGAACGCCCCTTCCAATTACTAAACATGGAGATAATATGATTGACTGTTGGCTCCAAATGAAGACGTGGAACCCCTGCAAAGAGCGGCACACCCAAGTACTTGAAAGGTCGAGACCCTTGTCATGATTGGTAAGGTTTCACCGTCGCTGGAGGAGAAAAGAGGGGAATTAGGGTTGAAGAATTCTGGGACCGATTTCGATAAGGGCGAATTGATAAATGAAGGGCACGGGTCAGAGCTTAGTTCGGGTGACTGGTCGGGTACCGAGTGAGAAAAGAAGGGGACATGTGGCAGATGCTGAGGCTATTAGGCTGGTTTTTACCTTTTAAATTAGCAAGACAAGTGTTATTTTTTAATTGGTAGTTTTTACCTTATTTGGTGGATCAAGCTTAGATGCTTTTGGTCCCCCCCCCCCCCCCCCCCCTTGGTATTTATGTACTAGAAAACAAAAGGAGAAAAGTTAAGCAAGCATTACAATTTCCTAGTCTATCTTCTCCTCAAGTTTCTCTCCCTCTTTCTCACAAGTACATACGAATTAATACAAAAAAAAATTCAGGAAAAATTACAAAAAATTCAGAAAATTAACAATATTACACAAATCTTAACAATCGGTACTCAGAGCCTTTGATCCTCCACCATGGCAGAAATTACCCGTTTCAAGGACCTGCAGGAGGCCCAGAAGCATTTGGATTAGATTCTTCAAACTGAAGCTGCAAAAAGAGAAGCTACTGAAATGAAAATACAAGAACAGATCTCTGGTATTAATACTGACATGACAAGCAAATTTGATCATCTTTATCAAACCCTAGCATCTATTCAATTGCAGTTACTCAATCTTGACAAGGGGCCCAAACAGACAGATGAAGGAATCAATCCTGGGAGGCCCAGACCCACATTGGTCCTCTACCAGAACAAATTCTAAGCAACAATCTGCAGGCAACAGAATGATACAGGATCAATCATCTGCCCACATCATCAGTCCACTACCTAAGCTTGACTTTCCCAGATTTGATGGTTCTCAACCCAAGTTTTGGATGTTAAAATGCCAAGGATATTTTAAGTTAAT
>BMAC01000997.1:231407-243513 GCA_014905375.1 Phtheirospermum japonicum | reverse complement strand
TTAAAAAATCCCTCGACATTCCGAGGGATTTTGAATTCCCTCGGAAATGTCAAAAAAAAAAAAAAATCCTAATTAGAAAAAATAGAAAAAACTAGAAAAAAAATAGGGTTTATTTCCGGGTCGCCGAGGCGCACCCCTCCCCGCCCCGGTCGTAATTTCTCGAGTTTTGTTTCTATTTTTTCCTATTTTTTCGGATTTTTTCGGTTTTATTCATATAAAATCGAAAAAAAATATAAACGCGTGCGGACGATCGACGCCCGACGCCCGTGGTACCACGACGCCGAGGCGCACCCCTCCCACCACGGTCGTGAAATGATGGGATTCGTTTTTATTATTTACTAATTTTCTATTTTCTAGGGGTTTTTTTCAATTTTTTTTTAAATCGAAAAAAAATAGAAAACGCGCACTAAACGATCGACGTCCGACCCCCGTGGTTCCACAACGACGAGACGCACACCTCCCCTAATATCGTAAAATCACGACGCTACCTCGCTTCACGTTTCCAACCGAAGGAGTTCATCGATCAATCGTATCTTGTTGTTGGTCGAACCCACGACACGTGAGGGCACGCACGTGCTCGTTGGTATTTTACGATCGAATTTGGGGTCAAAACCACCCCACGTGCCTAAGATGATAGGATGGGTTTCATTTTTACGATTTTTCTATTTTTTTCTATTTATTTAGATTTTTTTTATTTTTTGACATTTTCGAGGGAATTCAAAATTCCTCGGAATTCCGAGGGATTTTTAATGTCAAAAAATAAAAAAAAAATTCAAAAAATATAAAAAAAATAGAAAAAAAATAGGGTTTATTTCCGGGTCGCCGAGGCGCACCCCTCCCCGCCCCGGTCGTAATTTCTCGAGTTTTATTTCTATTTTTTACTATTTTTACTATTTTTTCTATTTTTCCCATTATTCATATAAAATCGAAAAAAAATAGAAAACGCGCACTAAACGATCGACATCCGACCCCCGTGGTTCCACAACGACGAGACGCACACCTCCTCCAATATCAAAAATCACGACGCTACGTCGCTTCACGTTTCCAACCGAAGGAGTTCATCGATCAATCGTATCTTGTTGTTGGTCGAACCCCACGACACGTGAGAGCACGCACATGCTCGTTGGTATTTTAAGATCGAATTTGGGTCAAAACCACCCCACGTGCCTAAGATGATTGGATAGGTTTTATTTTTACGATTTTTCTATTTTTTTCTATTTATTTGGAATTTTTTTTATTTTTTGACATTTCCGAGGGAATTCATAATCCCTCTGAAGGATTATGAATTCCCTCGGAAATGTCAAAAAATAAAAAAAATTCGAAAAAAATAGAAAAAACTAGAAAAAAAATAGGGTTTATTTCCGGGTCGCCGAGGCGCACCCCTCCCCGCCCCGGTCGTAATTTCTCGAGTTTTGTTTCTATTTTTTACTATTTTTTACTATTTTTTCGGAATTTTTTTTAGAATTCCATTATAAGCAAAATCGATCTTTAATAATTTAAGAGGCTAAAATAAGATTTATTTATTTATATACAAAATATGCTATTCTGTTTTTTATTTTTTTGGCAATTTGTGATTTTCACATGACTAATAATAATAATTTAACCCTATATAGTTGCAATAATATTGAACCGAAAATGAAAGCATACAAACTTACGTTGAGTTGATTGGTGGAGAAGCAGTTTTGAGGAGAGAGAAGAGTCCAGACTTGTACGGACGGTGAGGAGAAGCATATAAAATTACCATGCCTATTTGTTAAATAACAAAACAGAAAAAAATCCAAAAAATAGAAACAGAACCCAAAAAATCACGACCGGGACGGGGAGGGGTGCGCCTAAGCATCCCGTAAATAAATCCTGTTTTTTATTATTTTTTTCTATTTTTTACGATTTTATTTTTTTTTAATTTTTTAAAAAAATTAATTAAATTTCCGAGAGAATACAATTTCCCTCGGAATAATTTCGAGGGAATACAATTTCCCTCGGAATAATTTCGAGGGAATCCGTTATCCCTCGGAATAATTCCGAGGGAAATTATATTCCCTCGAAAATTTAATTAATTTTTTTAAAAAAATAATAAATGAAACCGAGGGAATCAAATATCCCTCGGTTTTTCGAGGGACTACTTCCCTCGGAAAACCACCCATCGGTCATCCGTCGGTTTTTCGTTCGGTAAATATGGCGGGAACATTTGGCGCCCTGATTTCCGAGGGATTTTTATTTCCCTCGGTGTTCCCTCGGAAAATTCCGAGGGAATTCCGTTCCCTCGGAAAATCCCTCGAAAATTTGCTGTTTTTTGTAGTGTACAGAGATACTTCAGTTTTTCCCCGTCCTTCATTACTCCATGAGTGAGTGCAAATTGTATGAAACTCTCAACCCCTTCAAAGAACATGTTCTACAGATAACCGCCCACCTTCCGTTTGTACATAACTACGATCAGAACGCATCCTATAATATCCTAATTGTAATTAATAATATAGATGATCAAGTTATAGATAATCGAGCACTATGAGGGTGCCTATAGAAAATGATTGAGTTTTTGGTAAGGGCCCTATCCTATTCAAGAATGTGATGTTCAGTAATAAAATTATCTTCTATGCATTTTGAGAATCTGAAAATTTCAGCAGCACCTCCCCTTAGTTCTCTAAGTACACATGTATTGCAGTGCACCCGAGAACAAAGGAGAGATGGAAATCGAAATTCAAAAGTCCACATTATACATACGCCGTAAGATAATCACATTACAATCACATTCTCAAACTGTCCAAATAAGTGAAAAGTTCAGAACTTAGTATCAAACTCTCTATTTGATACTAAATCCCAAATGGGTCTAAGGTAAGTGTTTCAGTGTATAAATATTTTATATTTATTGATGCTAAATCACGCTCTTAAAATCCGTGATGTGATGTTTCAACACTCGTCAAATCTATTTCTCAATATCACGTCTTTTCAAGCATACTCAATTTTTTATTATAATTTGGTAGAGTACGCTATACGTATAAAACGAAAGAGTCGATATTGATTTGTTACTAACATTTAGTATATAGTGATTTTAATTGATGTATAGTGAATTTTGAATAAACCACGCAAAATGGGCCGACTGAATAAAGTAAAGGGCATATCTGTAAATTCAACTTCACGTGTAACTTGCACCAAGCGGTCATATATATTGACCATAGATCATATAACATAAAATATAAACTAAACAAAATATTCACTTGCCGATCACCACGGCATTTGAAAACCCTCACCACACACTTTTTGAAACTTTTTAAAACCACCATCACATTTTGAAAAAAATTTAAAATCCGTTATTTGAGGGACGAAACTTCCCGGCCGACGCCGTACACCAAGTCATCACCAACGTCAACCCCAACCAATCACAATAGGTATATCATAACATAAATATTATTTAAACACAACTTGTCGATTACGAAGGTATTTCAAAACCACCAACACAAACATTCTAAAACTTTTTAAATATGATATATTTACAATTCAACCCTAAATTTTGAATTTATTGATAATTAAAGCCTAAACTAACCCTAATTTTTAAAATCAAACTCAAGTACCTAAATAATTATAATTCAACTATAATTTCTTGAAATATTTCAATTTAAACCTTACATTAACCATAATCTTTTAAAATGAACTCAAATATCTAAATAATTACAACTCAACTCTAGTTTCTTGAACCAACAAGTTTCGTTGACCGCTTAGGCGCCCCTAGGTAGCTTAATGTGCATCTAGTTGACTATATGCTAGCCTTGATCATACCTAGTTGGCACATTAGTGAGCTCGAACACGCCTAAGTGACGTGTTAGCGAGCCTAGGATTGAACATCAAATTTTGCTATTTTCTTCTTTCTCGAAATATGTTTTATATGACATTTCAAGTCTAAACACATATTCTTACTTCTCAATATCTATTATACTAAAAAATATTTTTTCTTTTCTTTTTATGTATTATGAGAACTTTGAAATTGAAATTGTTGAAAATATCAAGTAAATATAATAATTCTAGGCATAATTTCCAATATCGAAAACCTAATTTCACTTATATAATATTTTAGATTGATTAAAATTTATAAACACACTAAAATGCATTTCGACGCCTAAGTTTCGCTTATGCCTGCCTAAGCTTATAATGCTTCTTGCTTCACCTCCATACTTTGTTACGCATCACGTTTTTTAGAACCTTGTTAATTAGACATTGTGATATTCACTAATCATTGATGATCTTTTTCTCAAAAACCGGGTCTATGATTTGCTAGACATTCACTTTTATGAATTCTCTCGAATGGTTATATTATACATTGTCTCCATATTTGATGTTCACTGTATTTATTGAAGATCTTTTTCTAAAAAATTAGGTCTATATTTTGGCATATTATACTGTTGAGTTACGTACTTTAAACACGTGATTTAATAATTAATGACTTGTTTTGTCTTATTTAATATTTTGACTTTCTTGCAAAAATTCAATTGTTGAGGAAAGACTTGATATTTATCATGTTTGGTAATTATCATGCATATTATTTAGTATTGGGTTAGGTTATAATTCTCTCTATCTAGCATAGAAACCGTATATGGTAGTATTTATTATTTTAGGAGTGTAATATTTTATCTTGTTTCCTTTATATTAATATTTATCTATAATATATTATGTATACTTCTTTACATAGAGTAGAAGTCGATTTTTAGGCTAGTAAATATTATTATAACTCTAAAGATTTGATCTTATTTTCTTACTTAGTAATATTTACTTGCAATATTTTGTATATATCTTTTCTTCTTATTTTGTAGGTATTATACAATTAAGGTATGCCTAAATATATTAATGATTGCTCACAAACGATTTACGCATTGAGAGAGATAAATCTAAGCTAAAACATTTGAGAGTTGTTTATTCTTGCTGCAGATTTTCATGTTTGTGTATGCGACTGCAAATGCTTTCGATATCTGTAGATTTTCGTATTTGGTGCATGTGACTGCGAATGCTTTCGGCATATCCACAATAACATCCAGCAACTTGAATTATTTTTCTTTCATTATTTTTACAGTTTCCGTTAGTATTCAATCTCTTGTAATTGTAAATCTTAGATTTTGAAAGAATTATACTAATTTAGATCATATCTACTCTTTAAGAGTTTTTAGTTTATCTTTATTTAATAGATTACGGCTTTTGTAATCACTAAAACTCAGTTTTGATTAGTAAAATTTTTTGCTGACTTGACTATAAGAATAAATTATTCTTATAATCAATAGATTTTTATGTTCTTTATTGCCGCTACTATTTATTTTATATTTTTTACAACACATATTTTATATTGATTACAATTGTGAATTGAGATTTACAATTCTTTTATATACCATGCATTCGAGTGCACAATGCATAGTGTACTTGATTCTGATTTTAATGTTACGTGAGATAAATTTAGATATTAATGAATATGAATTTTGTATGTGATAAATACAAATATTAGGTGTAATAAATATAACTATTTTAAATATCTTATTATTTTATATATGATGAAATATGAATGATTAACCACACACGAACATCCAATTAACTGTTTTAAAACGGATAATAGAATTTATAAAGTAAAATTAAGCTTTTGTATTTAAAATAAAATAATTTTTTTCTTAATCAATATAATCACCACTCGACGACAAACCGCCTACCAGAACCCACTTTCATATTCCTCAATATAATAATTTAAAATATAATTTAATGGAAAAATAAAATTACACTAATTGATTAGATTTTTTATATTTCAATTTTTTTAGTTAAACAATAATCAATCATATCTTTTATCATAAATTAGTACGACATATAAAAATAGTATAATTTGGAATTGGCTAATTTCATCTTGAAAATAATTTTTATATATAAGTTTTTTAAAAATAAAACCCAAAATAAAAAAAGAAGAAAAGAAAAGAAAAAAGAAATAAAACAAATCAAAAGAAAAGAAAAAGATGAAGAAAAAAAAAATAAAAAATTGGAGGGTGACATATGTCACCCCCAAAATCCTGCATGTCCCTTTAGTATGAAGGTATAGATTAAGCTTTTGTATTTAAAATAAAATGATTTATTCTTTAATAAATATAATCGCCACTCGACGACAAACCGCCTACCAGAACCCACTTTCATATTCCTCAATATTATCGAAGTTTAGGAACGGAGACCAAACACCTAAGAAAATGCCTCCAAAAAGAAATGAAAGCCCGAAAAGGGATAAAGCAGCAATCGCCGCCGGTGCAACGGCGGACTGTGTTTTCCCAGAAGAGATAATGCTCTGCATCCTCACGCGCCTCCCCGTGAAGTCAATCCTCCGATTCAAATCCGTTTGCAAGCCCTGGGGCGATCTTTTTTCCACCCGAGAGTTCATGAAGATGCACCGAGGTCAGTTTTCTTGCGACCCCAAAAACCAGTCTTTCATTACCAGCTACTGGATTGGTGTTCGCACCATATCTCTCTTAGAAATCGAGTCCGATGAGAAGAAACCCACGATTCTTCAGCTCCCACATCCTGTAACCTACCTTATGAATATTGTCGGGTGTTACAATGGGTTGATTTGCATGTGCCTCCAGCACTTTGAGATGGGTAAAGGTGGTTTTGTATTGTGGAACCCTGCTACGAAGCTGTTTAAGTTTGTAAGACCTTCAGAAAACGAGGGTCTTAAGAGGTTGTCACTAGGGTTTGGCTATGATGCTGAGGGGGATGATTTTAAAGTGGTGAGAATTGTTTGTGCGGAAATTCAGAGAGAAGGAGAGATGTTGAAAACGGATAGGCTTGAGGTGTACTCTGTTAATTCAGAGTCTTGGATAACAATCGATCCCGGTTTTCTGTTCGTTGTAGACGAGCCTGTAAATGTTGCTATTGTGAATGGGAATCCGTATTGGTGTGCGACTGTTGTTGAGTATGAGACGGGTAAGAGCCGCAGTATTGATGATCGTGTTTTGTTGCGGTTCGATGTTAAGAAAATGGTGTTGTCAAGGCATAGTTATCGTATTGGGGAGGCTATTGTATATGCGGTGGTGAATTGGAAAGGCTCTATTGCTGCTCTCGTGGTTAAAGAAAGGGACGAGAGGGTTGTTAAATCTATTGATGTTTGGGTGTTTGATGATGGTGATCAGATTTGGAGAAAGAATCATACTCTGGGGCCTATGGAGCTGAAATTATTAGACGGGTTTTTGGCGTTTTCTAAGAATGGGAAAATGCTGTGTTCATCAAGAAAGGGCAAAATGTTTTTGTTTGAACCCAAGACCGGATGCGTTAGTAAGGTCTATGACGTTCAGCCACCGATTTCAGTGATCTATCCACATCTCTATACCGAGGGTTTGACATACATTAAAGGAATGACCAGGGAAGTGGGAAGGAAGATCACTTTAGACGGGGGGCCACTAGCCGCGACCGAGGATGTTTCATGTTTCGAGGACTTGTGTTAAGCTGCATGGTTGATGATGACTAAGTGAGAGTGCTGCATTTGTGATCATGTCCTTTTGCGCCTAGGTTTAGTTTCTAAATGTTCCCAGTTTATTATAGTTGAATGTTGAATGTTTGGTATGAATGGTTCAGTTTTATGGCATGGTTGTAGTCTAAGATATTTTAAATCCTTTGCTTGTATAGTCTTGGTTTGGGATGAATGTGTTGTGTCAAACTCTTTGTTTTTTTATAAATCCTTTTAGTGCAGATGAAATCCTTACGTTGTTTTAGTTTATAGCATGCAAATATCCAGTTTTTTATTGAATATTTTATTGTTTATTTACTACGATTGTCCGGTTGTCCAACTGTCCAAACTTAATAGGATTACTGTCAAACCTTATATGTTTTTTTTTCGATACGTGTCCCAATTATCACACTTATACACGAGTTTATACACGAGTTTTTTTTAGTTTATGGCATGCAAATATCCAGTTTTTTATTGAATATTTTATTGTTTATTTACTGCGATTGTCCGATTGTCCAACTGTCCAAACTTAATAGGATTACTGTCGAACCTTATACTATGTTTTTTTTTTTTTCAATACGTGTCCCAATTATCACACTTATACACGAGAGCCAAATGATTGAAATCAGAGAATAATGATCGTAACAGTTTGTCTGAATTGTCCAACTGTCCAAAATTAATAGGATTACTGTCGAATCTTATATGCTTTTTTTAATATATAATTTATTGTTTACTTACTGCGATTGTCCGATTGTCCAACTGTCCAAATTACTGTCGAACCTTATATGTTTTTTTTTTAATACGATGTCTCAATTATCCAACTTATACGTTATGTCAGAGTCAAATGATTGAAATCAGTTGTACAGTTAAAATAAAGAGAAAGTTTTTTTCTACGAGTAATTATTTTTTAAATGAGTTGTAACCGTTTCGAAAGATAAAAGATACTTAGATGCAATAGAAAAAAGTATTTAATGATGTGTATAATAATTATTTAATCTCTCATTTAAGTGTGTCTTCTAACAACATATTTATACTATTTGAGCTTAAATGAGTCTTCTAACAACATATTTATACTATTTGAGCTCTAAATGAATGATAGAGATTGATTTGATCGGTAGAACCCTTTACAAACTTCAAACAAGAAATTTATCATTTTCATAATAATATCAAACAACTATTTATATTATTTTAAAAGTATAGCAACTTTGTGATTGGTCTTGCTTTCCTATAGTTTTTAATGAAAAAATATTATGTGAATTTTTGTAACTTCTAGATAGGTAATCACAAATTGAAGAAAATTGGATTCTTGTATTTATTTAGTTTTTAGGAAACAAAATAAAATTACGTAATGGGTGTTATATAATTTTTAAGGCGGCAAATGATGTTGTTTTAGCTAAAAAAAAACATGTGATCAATGATAACTCAAATCGAATGGATCCTTGTAAATTCGTAGGCCAATGGATGTTTTTAAATAAGTATTAGTAAAACGATGTTAAGTCAGTGTTACAACACCAGAACGAACATTACAAAAAAATAGCAGTTTTTTGAGGGAAAAACCGAGGGAACTGTCTTCCCTTGGAATTTTCCGAGGGAAAAACCGAGGGGCAGCAAAATCCCTCGGTTTTTTCCGAGGGCAAGAGATTCCCTCGGAATTACCCTCGAAATTCTGGCGCTATTATTTGCCGCCCTGATTACCGAGGACAAAAATCGACGGAATTCCGAGGGAATAAAGCCCTCGGAAAACCGAGGGAAATGTCTATCCCTCGAAATATATTATTTTAATTCTTTTTAAATTTAAAAGTTTCCGAGGGAATACGAAATCTCTCGGTTTCATTCCGAGGGATTTTGAATTCCCTCGAAATTTTTAAAAAATAAAAAAAAATCGAAAAAAAAATAAAAATTAGTTGAAGATACCAATTACCACGTATCACTTTAACTGTAAAATTACCTCCTTATTTAATCCTGTAAAAGTGTAGAAAACCCACTACGTACTACCACACGAGGTCAACTAAAAAAAATAATAAATTAGTTGAGGATACCAATTACCACGTATCACTTTAACTGTAAAATTACCCCATATTTAATTTGTGGAAGTGTAGAAGACGCACTACTACCATACGAGGTCAAATAAAAAAATTCGGTAAGAAATATAGAAAAATGGAAAAATGAAAAAAACCCGAAAAATAGAAAAAATAGTAAAAAAAATAGTAAGAAAACCCAAGAAATTACCGATCGGGACGGGAGGGGTGGCGCCTCGGCGTCCCGAAAATAAATCCTATTTTTTTTCTAATTTTTTCGATTTTTTTTATTTTTTGAAATTTCCGAGGCAATCCAATCTCCCTCGGAATGAAACCGAGGGAATATTGCAATCCCTCGAAATTCCGAGGGATTTTGGATTCCCTCGAAATTTTCATAAAAAATAAAAAAAATAGAAAAAAATAGAAAAATCGTAAAAACGAAACCGATCCTATCATCTTAGGCACGTGGGGTGGTTTTGACCCGATTTCGATCGAAAAATACCAACGAGCACGTGCGTATCCACACGTGTCGTGGATTCGACCAACAACAAGATACGATCGATCGATGAACTCCTTCGGTTGGAAACGCGAAGCGACGTAGCGTCGTGATTTTTCTATATTGGAGGAGGGGTGCGTCTCGGCGTCGTGGAACCACGGGGGTCGGGCGTCGATCGTTTAGGACGCGTTTTCTATTTTTTTCCGATTTTAAATAAAAAAATATAAAAAAACTCGAAAAAATAGAAGAATTAGTAAAAAATAAAAACGAATCCCATCATTTCACGACCGGGGCGGGGAGGGGTGCGCCTCGGCGTCGTGGAACCACGGGGGTCGGGCGTCGATCGTTTCGTAGGCGTTTTCTATTTTTTTTTCGATTTTAGATGAAAAATGGAAAAAAAACTCGAAAAAATAGAAAAAATGTAGTAAAAGAACAAAACCCAAGAAATTACGACCGGGGCGGGGAGGGGTGCGCCTCGGCGTCCCGGAAAATAAATCCTATTTTTTTTCTAATTTTTTCTATTTTCTACGATTTTTTTTATTTTTTGAAAATTTCCGAGGGAATCCAAACTCCCTCGGAATGAAAACGAGGGAATATTGCAATCCCTCGGAATTTCCGAGGGATTTTGAGTTCCCTCGAAAATTCTCATAAAATAAAAAATAGAAAAATCGTAAAAATAAAACCGATCCTATCATCTTAGGCACGTGGGGTGGTTTTGACCCGATTTCGATCGAAAAATACCAACGAGCACGTGCGTATCCACACGTGTCGTGGGATTCGACCAACAACAAGATACGATCGATCGATGAACCCTTCGGTTGGAAACGCGAAGCGACGTAGCGTCGTGATTTTTCCATATTGGAGGAGGGGTGCGTCTCGGCGTCGTGGAACCACGGGGGCCGGGCGTCGATCGTTTAGGACGCGTTTTCTATTTTTTTCCGATTTTAAATAAAAAAATGTAAAAAAACTCGAAAAAATAGAAGAATTAGTAAAAAATAGAAACGAATCCCATCATTTCATGACCGGGGCGGGGAGGGGTGCGCCTCGGCGTCGTGGAACCACGGGGGTCGGGCGTCGATCGTTTCGTAGGCGTTTTCTATTTTTTTCCGATTTTAGATGAAAAATGAAAAAAAAACTCGAAAAAAATAGAAAAATCGTAAAAAATAGTAAGAAAACCCAAGAAATTACGACCGGGGCGGGGAGGGTGCGCCTCGGCGTTCCGAAAATAAATCCTATTTTTTTTTTTTCTATTTTTTTCGATTTTTTTTTATTTTTTGAAATTTCCGAGGGAATCCAAATCCCTCGGAATGAAACCGAGGGAATATTAGCAATCCCTCGGAATTCCGAGGGATTTTGGATTCCCTCGAAATTTTCATAAAAAAAAAAAAATCAAAAATAGAAAAAATCGTAAAAACGAAATCGATCCTATCATCTTAGGCACGTGGGGTGGTTTTGACCCGATTTCGATCGAAAAATACCAACGAGCACGTGCGTATCCACACGTGTCGTGGGATTCGACCAACAACAAGATACGATCGATCGATGAAGCTCCTTCGGTTGGAAACGCGAAGCGACGTAGCGTCGTGATTTTTCCATATTGGAGGAGGGGTGCGTCTCGGCGTCGTGGAATCACGGGGGTGCGGGCGTCGATCGTTTAGGAACGCATTTTATATTGTTTTATATATAATATTTGTCATTGGTATTGCTGGTTGTATACCGTCGGATGTTGACGTGCGGTTACGCGCGCGCGGCCGGGAGGTTTTGTCCCTCCAATAGCGGGTTTTCAAATTTTATTTCTAAAAACGTGATAGGGTGTCACGCGATTTTATTTAAGTTTTCAAAATATTTTTAAAAAAATGTGAGACGGGTGGTAACTGCTTATTTGGAACCTTGGCGAAGTGAACGCGATTGTATATAGATCACTTGGTTTCAGAATTAATATCATATAGAAAAAATTTGAAAACTAAGTTTCTAATTATTCCCAATATTCCTTAGACCGCGTTTGAGATTTAGTATCAAATATAGAGTTTTGGTACTAAATTTCCGAATTGTCCGCGTTTTTGGACAGTTTGAGAATGTGACTTTGTAGTATGGTTATCTTATGTGTATGTTTTTTTTTAGTTTTGAAATTTCGGTGTTTCT
>BMAC01000997.1:171105-231382 GCA_014905375.1 Phtheirospermum japonicum | reverse complement strand
ATTTAAGAATATTACATAATTAGGGTCCATTTAGTAATTATTACACAATTAGGGTCCAATTTAGTAATAATTACATAATTAGGGGTCCAATTTAGTAATTAATTACATAATTAGGTTCAATTTAGTAATAATTACATAATTAGGGTTCAATTTAGTAATAATTACATTAATTAGGGTCTAATTTAGTAATAATAAGCTTGTGTATATATTGTTTCATGCATGGGAGGCCGTGGTGATCGGCCGGGATTTAAAAAAATTTGTATATATATTGTTCATGCATGGAGGGCCGTGGTGATCGGCCGGGGTTTAATTTTGTTTATATATAATATTTGTCATTGGTGTTGTTGGTTGTATACCGTCGGATGTTGACGTGGGTTACGACGCCGGCCGGGAGGTTTTGTCCCTCCAATAGCGGGTTTTCAAATTTTATTTCTAAAAACGTGATAGGGTGTCACGCGATTTTATTTAAGTTTTCAAAATATTTTTAAAAAAATGTGACGGTGGTAACTGCTTATTTGGAACCTTGGCGAAGTGACGCGATGTATATAGATCACTTGTTTCAGAATTAATATCATATAGAAAAATTTGAAACTAAGTTTCTAATTATTCCAATATTCCTTAGACCCGTTTGAGATTTAGTATCAAATATAGAGTTTGTACTAAATTTCGAATTGTCCCGTTTTTGGACAGTTTGAGAATGTGACTTGTAGTATGGTTATCTTATGTGTATGTTTTTTTTTAGTTTTGAAATTTCGGTGTTTCTACATCTCTCTAATTGTTCTCGGGTGCACTGAAATATACGTGCACTACGAGAACTGGGGGGAGATGCTGCCGAAATTTTGAATCTAAGAAAAATGCATATATAATACATACTACTAAAATGTCACGTTCTTGAATGGGATAGAAGCCTTACCAGTTATAACTCGAATTACCCATTCTTCTTGTAATGCTGCCGAAATTTTTCCACCTTCTTTAATTCTAGAACACGCTTAACACTCAATAATTTTAGGATGGTAAATGATCGTAGTTGGATATACAAACGGAATATTTCTGGATTTATAGAACACGCTTAACACTCAAAAATCTGACAATCGTATAATGTTAGGATGAGTTCCGATCGTAGTTGGACGTACGAGCGAATAAAAGACGGCTATTTATCCTCAAAATTCACGGATGGATTTGAGAGTTTTATTAAATTTGCGCAAGCAAATTCCGCTCATAAGGACAGACAGAGAGTGAAATGTCCTTGTAATCGTAGCAGATGTAGGAATAGAATCTACCTGGACGTCGATGAGATTAAGTACCACCTGGCGAAACATGGGTTCGTGCCGAATTACTATAGATGGATTTACCACGGAGTAACCCGGCTCGCCACATCTGGACATCATCAAGATTTTCATGCTAGAGGACCCTCTTACATCCCTTTTGAAGAATCGTCAAATGAGTACATTAAGAAATGTGTCGATGACGGTGACGAAATTCTCTCGGTGTTTAAGAAATGTGGAGAGACGTTTGGTGCAAAGGGAAAAAGATTTCTAAGCCAAAAAGAATACAATGCCTCAAGGATCTACGTGTTGCTAAATTGTGTGGAGGTCGAACAATATGTTAGGTATGAATACTCATTCCAATTTATAATGTCAATTTATACATATATATAACTGTACTAATACTTTTTTCCTGAATTGTGTAACGTTATATGTAGTATTTAAACGAAGAGCATTCAACGTCTCCACCCAAAAATTAATGAAGATCGGATCAACGAACAACTCGAAAATGAATTTTCCAATTGGTTCAAATATTATGTAAGACGTTCGATACCGAGATGCATATCATATAATTATGGTATCTATTTATATAATATATTTCCAAAATTGAAAATAATTTCTCAACGTCATAGGCTAGAGATCGTTCGAACAATGTGATCGATGAGAACATTAGGAGTCTAGCCGAGGGTACATCAAGATGTGTGAAAACGTATACCGGATGTAAGATAAATGGTTATGGATTTCACACATTGGAGCACGGATCTAACAAAGCAACATCGAGCAGTGGAGTATGTATTAAAGGGTCAACTATTGGGGCCACCGAATATGATTATTACGTCCGTCTCATAGAAATTGTGCAGCTCGAATACACCGGCCGAATGAAGAAAAACACACTATTATTCAATTGCGAATGGTTTGATCCAACAAGTGCAGGCACAAAAGTCCATCCAAATTATAAGATTGTCGATATCAATCATAAGCGTAGGTTCAATCGATATGAACCTTTTGTACTTGCTTCCCAAGCTGCACATGTATACTACTGGGCATACCCAAGTTTGAGACGAGACAAAATGGACTGGTGGGCAACGTGTAAGATCAAGGCGAGATCAAATGTTGAGTTTATCGAGCCTCTACCATAAGAATCATTTCAAGAGGAAGCTATAGATACACGCAGTCCGATTCAACTCGACGATGTCGATTTTCAGTTGCACGACCTCAATGATAATTACGTGGAGGAACTTGGTAATAATGAGACAAATGATGATACAGAAGAAGAGTTACTTACCGATCAAAATACAGATCAAGATACGGATGAAGATGAGTTTGATGATACATTTAATAGCGAAAGTTATTAGTTTAGTTGAAATATATGTAATTTATTCTTATTGTAAAACACAATTTTTTATAACTAATTTTTTTTTAATTTGGATTTATTAATACCTTTTGGTGTCTAATATATACTGGTATTTTGTAAAATGCTCGTATTATTATCTAATAAATTTATCAGATGCCGTTGCGTCGAGTATCCGGTAACGTAGGTCAATCAGATATGGGGTCGGCTAATCGTTTAGCTGATTTCGACACCGACTACATGGGTCTCAGTAGTGATCATCCAGCGACGCAGACCCCGACGCAGATCCCTACGCAGACGACGACGTTGCATACAGCATCACAGACCCCGTCTGATGCGAGTACATCACGGACCCGACGACAGTTGGTCGCACCGCAGAGGGGTATGACTCAGGTTTATATTGCAGGGACGAAGTAAGTAAATCAATGATCTTAAAATTATAATTATCATTATAATTAAATTTTATTCGTAAAAAAATAAAAATATAATTGAATACAGACTGCACAGTACAGGGGACAAGGTGTCCACTATACTCCGTATGATCTTTGAGAGGGATCTCCATCCCGCCGGGTGGTGCTATAAGGCTGTCCCTAAGGAGACTAAGGATTTCTGATGGGAGATGTTTAAGGTAATTATTATTTTGTGTCCAAATTTGTTAATATTTACCAGAAAAACACAATCATATGTTTCAATTGAATTGTAATTATTGTTTTATTTTGCAGGAGGTTTGTTATTGGGACCCGGTGGAGTATAGTGATAAAGACATACGAAAGGTATTTTTTTCGATGATCGGAGCCCTTTACGGGAGGCAGCTTAACGAGTATAAGCAGCATATTACCTCCCATGGTGGTGGTCCGCCGGAGTGCCTCCTCGAGGAGGTCTATAGGTAAATGATTCTGTTATGTGTTTTCTTATTAAATTAGAATTTTTTATTTATAACATATAATTTATATCGTATCTTATATACCATCCATTTCAACTAGGGCTTGGAAGGTTGACTGGGATAAGCCCGAGAACAAGGCCAAATCCGAGCAGTGCAGCCGGAACAGGAGGAGCGAGCCTGCTGGGCCGGGGACTAGGATGTCGAAGCACAGGGGGGGTGCTATATCTACTATTGACTATGCTTTGGATATAGTAATAATTTTAGAATATAATAATATAATATTTATTTGTTTAATTTTAATGTTAATTATTTGAAAATTATATTTGAATACAGGAGCGGGAGACGGGTGCGCCGGCTACGTGCTACGATCTTTTTAAACGTACGCACCAAAAGAAAGACGGCTCATGGATCGATACTAGATCTAATAATATTAATGTGAGTCTCTTTCTTATTTTTAACTTATTCTTTTATTTTAACATAGAATTTTAATAACGAGTTATATTTCAGGAGGAGTACGAGCGACAGCTGACCCAGGAACAGGAACGTGCGTCTTCTTCCCAGGAGGGGAGTAGCGAGGTTGACAAGGACCTGGTTTTCCTCGGCGTCGCCGGGTCGAGCAAGGGACGGCATTATGGCACCGACGCGTATGGGAAGATGGTGGCTGCTACGAAGGGTTTATTAAAGGGCCGCTCTTCCACCTCCTCCCAGGCTGATAGGAGCCACGTCAGAGAGCTCGAGGTGCAGGTCAAGGCTCAGAGGGTGAAACTCGAGGCGATGCAGCAAGAGGCAACCGAAGAAAGGCGACAACGTGCGGAGGAGGCAGCCGAGGAAAGGCGACAACGTGCGGAGGAGCGCCAGCAGCAGGAGGAATTTCAGGCACGGATGAATGCCAAGACGGCACAGATGGCTGAGATATATGCTCGTTTCCAACAGCAGTAGCCCCCTCCCCATCAGCAGCAGCAGTACCCCCCTCCCCATCCATAGGACATTTTTACGGTTCATATAAACTTTGTTATTGTGTCGAACGCATGTAATTATTCTTAGATTTTCAAATATTTTTTATAATAATTGGTTTATTTATTAGTCTTTTCTTTAATTACTTTTTTCAAATTTTCGGGGATTTTAATAATTGAACAGGAATTAAAATTAAAATTAAAAATTAATAAAAAAAAAATTAAAACCGGGGGAAAAATCCCTCGGTAATCCCTCGAAAACGTAAAAAAAAATGTAAAAAATAAAACTGAGGGGATATTCCCTCGGAAATCCCTCGAAAATATCAAAAATCCGAGGGAAGACAACTCCCTAGGTATTCCGAGGGACATTGTTCTGTCGGAATTCCGATGGAAAGTAACCGAGGGAACTATCTCCCTCGGAATTCCGAGGGAATAATGTCCCTCGATTTTCCCTCGGTTTTCCGAGGGATTGCACGGAGATATTTTCGAGGGAATGTTTCCCTCGGTTTCAGATTTTCGAGAGAAATATGCCCTCGAAAAAAAATTTCGAGGAGGGTTTTTCCGAGGGAAAACTTCCCTCGGTTTTTCCCTCGGTTTTGACCAAAACAAGGAATTTTCCCTGAAAACCGAGGGAAAAATCCCTCGAAATTTTGCTTTTTTTTTTGTTGTGTAACATCAAACAGTTTTAGAGTTGTAAATAACGAAATAAGAACAGATGTTAAGACTGGTGTTAAAACACCCGAATTAACATCAGACAAGCTACAAAAATAAAAGCAACGGAATAATAAAAATAATTTGAACAAAGCAATTTAAATTTCGTTCGTAAGTAAAAGTACTTACGAACTTGGGTATGCAGACCCGAAAATTTTATTACTTTTCTTTGTTCAAGATCAATACAAAAATATAAAATAATATATGAAAAACATTAGTATCAACACTTGATACATACTTGTTGCCAAGCTCGTGACGATCTTCTCCGTTAGTCACGCAACTTCAAAGATTTTTGTGATTAATATCGTGCCTTCAAGTCTTGTGGCGAGAACTGTGATGATCTTCTCCGTTGGTTACGCAACTTCGAAAATCTCCTTGATTTGGATCGTTGTCTCAAGTCTTTTACTTGCTCGTGTTTTTCTCGTCTCGCGTCATCCTTCTCTTTGCTGTGTTTTTTCAAAATGTTTTTCTCTCAAAGCTCTCTGTTTACAAGATTAATTTTTGTCTTAAATAGACAAGAGTCCTAAACTTGGTAAACAAGTAAACTAGTTCTAAACACAATTTAGGAAATTAAATAAAATTCTAAACACAATCTAGTAAATAAATCTAGAGTCCTAATTTATTTGAGCGCATGGAAGGCAAACAACTAAAAAAGGAAAAAATTGTCAAGAATAAAATTTTCAACAATCTCCCCCTTTTGCTTTTGTGGACAAAATAACTTAGATGCGCAATAAAAGTTCAAAAGACTAAAAACTCCCCCTAAATTAAAACTCTCCCTAAACAAATACTCATTGTTAAAAAAAAAAAAAACACAAATCAAGCAATGGCTCGAACTCCTTATCGCCATTCTCATCCGCTATCGTCTTCTACATCTTCTCCCCCTTTTTGTTCTAAAAGCAAAAGGACCTCAACAAATGAGTCCCCAAGCGCCTAGAGCTGTGCAACATGAGTCTGCACTACTGGAGCAGAAAACTGAACGATGTTAGAACTGATGTTAACATCACTAGAACCAACACCAGAAGTACAGGCAGCTCTGGTTGGAGGCTGCATACTGGGCAAAATTGAACTTGATACCCGCCTAGCTTAAACACAAACTGGGCTTGAGGACGCGTCACAATCGTCGCATTCTTCGATGGCACCTAGTTGAAGATAGCCACCTTTACTTTCAAAGAAAGCAATCAGATTCTGTCTTTTGAATACATCAACCGGCACTCTCCGCTAATCAATCATCCCATGTTGAGGCGGTATCCGTTAAGCAGCTCCTCAGCCTCCTTGGATAGGAACATGGTTGACACGGGCACCATGTCTTCAATTTCAATATCCGGAGCAGCAACGTCAGTAGAATCACCAGAAGCCTCTACCGATGCAGTAGACGGGGACGGTGCACATTCAGGAGCAACATCACTAAAAATGGAGCTTGATGACTAGGCGATGTTGGTTTCGGTGACATCACCAGAACCATCACGAACTTTCTGGGCAGCTTTAAAACTTTTCTTCTTGGGATTCTAAGCGGTCAAAATGTCAAACAGTGAGTAGACATCATCAGAATCTGGGATGTAGTTATACTCAGTCTCCATTTAAAACATGTTGTATGAAGTTAAAGAACGATCGGCCACTAATGGACGGGAAGAACCTTCACCTTCACCAGAGAAAAAATTGAGGACAGTGAACGGGGGATCAGAGGCACTTGAACCACTTTTGGGTGGATTTTTCTTATCATCCAGACTCATTGTCAGTATCCAGCGAGGAGTAGCTGACTTGGATAGCCGTGGATTTGCTGGGTGATGGAGAGTTCGACATCCTGCAAGAGATTGAAGCAATTACAAGTACAAGATCGGGTGCCGTAGGCAGTAAAATTGAGAGAGAAAAAGATTTTTAAAAAAACTTAACTTTCTAAATTGGATAAAAAGTATGCGGTAGAAGTAGGAAGAGGATAAAAAGGGTGAAGCTAAAAAATAACTTCCCCACTATCACAACTACTTCTTTTAAGACCCAAGATTTTTCTTTCCTTAAAAATAAGTTTACTCTTTCTCAAAATAAGACACACGACCTTTATGCTTAAATAACCCACTATCTCTTATTTAGAGAATAAAAATCACAAATCTCAACTACAAATTAATTCTAGATAGAGCTAGATTTTTATGAACCATCACCATAGTTGAACAAATTCTTTGCAAAGAAGTTTTTCACTCACCAAATAAACCC
The DNA here is from genome assembly GCA_014905375.1 of Phtheirospermum japonicum. Taxonomy (NCBI): domain Eukaryota; kingdom Viridiplantae; phylum Streptophyta; class Magnoliopsida; order Lamiales; family Orobanchaceae; genus Phtheirospermum; species Phtheirospermum japonicum. The sequence goes on along the minus strand of BMAC01000997.1, from coordinate 224,014 downwards.
CTTATTACCTGTCCAGTCCACCGATTTTAACACCATTGAAACACTTCGTTAGCAAGATTCAAAACATGACTAAGAGAATTAAGGGAAAGACGCAAGCACAAGCAACATAACACACAACAATACACCATCTTCACAAAGTATGAGTGTTCTAATTGATGTCTAAAGATAATGACCTAAAAAATAAAAAATTCAGCAATTAATTTAGGTGTCATGACCAGTATTGTTTTTGATGTGATGACATTATAATTAACATTGCTCCAGGTGAAGTCAATGAAAACAGACTCCTTAACCCAAGTTATTGACTACGTCAAAATGACTCAAGGAGGTGAAAATCAAAGATTGGACTTTATTCAGATATATATTATCTTTTCAGTATCTTTGGACAGAAACTTACTTATCTTTAGCAATTGCTAGAAAATTTAACACCCCTTGTTTTTTGGACCTGGGAGAAAACCAGATTCTGCAGGAATGTTTCACAATCACCATAAAATAAAGAGATTAGTCTTTTTTCCACCACTTTTTATTACAACACAAACCTTTCTGCACTTCAATCATACCCAATGCATTCAGTATGGGTATGAAAAAGAAAATAAAAAATGCATGCAAAAATATACAAATGTCACGACTGATGACAATTTAGGTGCCATGATATCAAAACTAACACAGACTTAGACATTGCACATTCCGAGATATCTTCTCAAATGAGAGAAGGTCTCTAAATCTAATACCTTTGTGAAGATGTCAGCAAGCTGATTGTCTGTTCCTATATGATCAAGACTAACTATCTTCCTCTCAACCAAGTCATGAATAAAGTGGTACCTTATGTCAATGTGTTTGATTCGTGAGTGCTGGACTGGATTTTTCGAGATATCAATGGCACTAGAATTATCACAGAGCACAGTCAATATTCTACTATGTAGACCGTAGTCCTCTATCATTTGGTTCATCCACAACAACTGTGTACAAGCACTTCCAGCTGTAATATACTCGGCTTCAGTTGTAGAAAGAGAAATGCAATTATGTTTTTTTGCTATACCATGAGATAAGATTATTACCCAATAAAAAACAACCCCCTGTAGTACTCTTTCTATCCACAACATCCCCAGCCCAATCCGAGTCCGTATATCCTACAAGTTTAGTACTTGTTTCTTTAGAATACCAAACACTCAAATCACTAGTACCAACTACATATCTAATGATTCGTTTAACCGCTTTCAAGTGTGACTCTTTAGGATTTGATTGGTACCTAGTACACACACACACATTGTACATGATATCAGGCCTGCTAGCAGTTAAGTACAAAAGACTTCCTATCATGCTCCTATATACAATGTTAACAAAACTAATACCAACATCATCTCTAGTGAATTGGTCTAGCTCTTCTTGCATGGCCTTTATCCAAAACTCATCTTTAAGAGCATCCTCTACACGATTGGGCTCTGATTTGGAAAGAAACAAAGATTCTCAAATTTGAGAATAGTTAGTAGACAAGCAAACAAAACTTACCATCTCTTTGAAGTTTATTTCTCGCTTTCTTGTACTTCTTTTATCCAGATCTCCAATGATTTGGCCCGTAGGATGGTTCTTTTGAATTCTTGAGGGTATATCCCTCTGATGTAAGTCAATTGGATTAGATGGATATTCATCATCTGAATCTGAATCGGATTCTGGAGCAGTCTGAGTTGGTGTTCATTGGTGTTATGTCATCAGTACCGTCACCACCCGCATCTTCGGTTTCTATACTGCAGCTTCATCTATACCAACCGTAATATCTTCTTGAGGATTCTAATCATAAACCAGATTATTATCCTCAGCAGGTTTAACACCACTAATCATGTCATCAAACTTCACATTAACTGACTCAATCATGCAACGCGTCCTAAGATTAAAAAATCTATATGCATGATTGTTTCGAGAATATCCCATGAAAATGCATTTATCACTTTTTGAGTCAAGTTTTGCAAGATGATTCCTATCATTTAACACATAGCAAATGCATCCAAAAATATGAAAATAACTCAAGTTTGGTTTTTTGCCCATCAACAATTCATAGGGAGTAAAACAAGACTCCAGTCTAAAATACACCATATTAATTATATTGCATGCAGTGTTCATTGCTTCCCCCCAAAATTATTTTGCAATCCCATTTAAAATAAGCATAGTCCTAGTCATTTTTGCAAGAGATCTATTTTTACGTTCGACTATGCCATTTTGTTAGGGAGTGATAGGTGAAGAAAACTCATGAGTTAAACCAACCTTCGAACAATAATTTGAGAAAGATACATTTTCAAACTCTTTCTCATGATCAGACCTTATTCTACCTATACTCACACCAAAGAGAACACTCAACTTTTTTGCAAGTTTTTTAAGCACTTCAAAAGCCTTAGATTTTTCTTTTAAAAATTCTACCTAAGTAAAACGAGAAAAATCATCTACAATCACAAGAACACCTCTTACCACCAAGGCTCTCAACTTCATGTGGTACCATAAGATCCATATGAAGGAGTTCAAAATAATTTATGTAGTGAGACTTTGCATACTCGGATGTGACACCCTGACCCTTGCTTCCCTTTCTGATATGCCTCGCACACCTGAATAATTTTCGTGTTGAGCTTAGGTAGTCCATTCACAGCTTCCTTCTTGGCCAATCTCTCCAACATCTTGTAGTTAACATGATCGGGCTTCTGATGCCACACCACGACATCACTCAGTTGTGATAGCTTGCAAAATACATCACCGTTGATTTGGTAGCAATTATCTGAAGTTCTCTGACCAGTGAGGATACACATATCGTCCTTGTCATAAACTTCGCACTTTTCACTCAACACACCATCGCAGAGTTGGCTTATGCTTATCAAGTTTGCAGTTAGTCCTTCAACCAACAATACATTCTCCAGCTTTACAATACCAGGAACACGAAGGGTTCCTTGGCCAATGATTTGGTCATTTGCACCTCCACCATACTTCACCTTTCCTCCATGAAATTTGGCAATATTCGAGAGAAGATCTTCATAGCTGGTCATATGTTTAGAGCATCCACTATCGAAGTACAAGGCTCCAGGAATGTGAGACTTCAAAGAGGAATATATCATGTTGCACTTGATCTCGTTCTTTTTGACCTAGACTTTTTTTATTCTGGTGTCAGTTTTGGTGTTGGCAACATGGAAATCGTCATGGAACTCAGCAGAAAGCTTCGACCTTTGATTTTGTTTCCCAGTCAGCTTCTAGCAGTACGGTCGAATGTGACCACTTTCACCACATTGATGACACACATATTGTCTTCTTCTCCTTTTGTGGCGTTTGGTCGACTCCACCTTTTGATTTGATTCTGGCTTGTGAACAGACTTGTAACCAATCCTATTTTTTGAACAATCTGGGATACTCAATTCCAGAATTTCATCCATCTTGGCCTTGCACTTGTTGAGGTTTATGAAGGTTTCTTGGGCCTTCTTCAGATCAGACTTCACTCATTCTAGCTCAGCATCTTTCCTCGTGAGTGCTGACTCCAATCGGATAATAGTATTCTGTTGATCGTCTTTTTTGAGATTTAGTTTGTCAACCTTGATCATAAGAGCCTTGGCCTTGAGTATTTGATTTACCCAGCTGGTAAATAATTCTTCATACTCGATGCTCAGCTTCTCGTACCTATCAAGTCCAGCTTCTGTATCCATATCACCTATGAAATAAGGATCAGTACTTAGTACGTCGAGTAACCCGCTCTAGATACCAATTATAAATTCGTAGTCCTATGGATGTTTTTAAATAGGTATCAGTAAAATGAAGTTAAGTTCAGTGTTACAATACCAGAATTAATATCAAACAATTTCAGAGGGTTAAATAATGAAATAAGAACAGATGTTAAGACTGGTGTTAAAACACCCGAATTAACATCAGACAAGTTACGTAAATAAAAGTAGTGGAATAATAAAGATAATTTGAACACAACAATTTAAATTTTGTTCGTAAGTAAAAGTACTTACGAACTTGGGTATACAAACCCGAAAACTATATTACTTTTTTTTTGTTCAAGATCAATACAAAAATATAAAGTAATATATGAAAAACATTAGTATCAACACTTGATACATACTTGTCGCCAAGCTCGTGATGATCTTCTCCAATGGTTACGCAACTTCAAATATCTTTGTGATTAAGATCGTGCCTTCAAGTCTTGTGGCGAAAACTGTGATGATCTTCTCCGTTGGTTACGCAACTTCGAAAATCTCCTTGATTTGGATCGTTGCCTCATGTCTTTTACTTTCTCCTGTTCTTCTCGTCTCGCGTCGTCCTTCTCTTTGTTGCATTTTCTCAAAGGTGTGTTTTTCTCTCAAAGCTCTCCGTTTACAAGATTAATTCTTGTCTTAAATAGACAATAATCCTAAGCTCTGTAAACAAGTAAACTAGTCCTAAACACAATCTAGGAAACTAAATAAAATCTTAAACACAATCTAGGAAATAAATTAGAGTTCTAATTCATTTTGAGCCCAAGAAAGGCAAATAACTAAAAAAGGGAAAATTGCCAAGAATAAGATTCTCAACAATCCTTTTGTCCTCAAAGAGCTTCTTGGAAACATTCCCGCATTGTCCTCTGTATACCACAAGCCCATTGAGGCATTCGTAACTCATGTGATAACCATTTAGAAAATAGAAGAAGAGAAATATCTTGATGGCGAAGGAGGTTATTCTGAATAACCTTCTCAAGATGGTAATCTTAGTGCATCATTACTAGCCACCACTAGTAATGCACAGCCTGCAGCTGGAAGAGCACCAACTCTCGCTTTTGGTGTAACCGAGTTCATCAACCTAAAATATCATGAGAAACCTATATAACAAGTGATTATGTATTTAACTGACGGTGGAGTTGACTAAAGCCTCAAGTGTATCGTGAATGTCTCTATAATGAGGGCAGCTTTGGAATTGCAGTTATTATGGGCATTGCGGCCTTTGGTCAAGAAATCTCCACACGCTGGTTTTAGCTAGTGATTGGCCGCGTGTGGAATGGTACAAAGTTTGGTGGTTTCAAGAGCCATTCACAAGTGCCTTGGCTTGTTGAGAATTATATGAAGAAGGAAATCGAGGTTGATGAGTATATCACACATAATTTGACTCTTGCAGATATAAATAAGACGTCGATCTGATGTACGACGAGGTCTATTTCGTATTGTTCTTAACAGGTATGCATATAATCAGTCAAATTTACATTGGTGTGATTATGTCGAATTTCAAACTATTTGTTTTTTTCCCCTTTTGTGCAATAGCGAAACTCCTTTTTTCTGGACCTGCAAGTGATCCATGACTCATTTAGCAGGAAACAAGTATAACTTTTGCTGGACATTTTCTCTTGGTCCATTAGGTTTTCAGGATTGTATAATAAAAGCACTACTAGTGTATATAACTAAAAATATTAATAAAGCACTGTGATTGTACAATAAAAGCACTGCTGGTTTATAATAAAAGCATTAGTTTGCAGGTTCGCATATAATGACATGGTTCCATTTGAACCCACCCCTATATATGATTAGGTTCAAATAAGAACCATGTTCCTATATGTGAACCTAGGGTCAATTATGGGACTTAGATGTAATTAAATGGATGGATCAGATTTTTGTGTATTTCTTATTTAATTAAAAGCATTAGAATTATATAATAAAAGCACTACTGGTGTATATAACTGAAAATATTAATAAAGCACTGTAATTGTATAATAAAAGCACTGCTGGTATATAATAAAAGCACTAGTTCACATGTTCGTATATAATGACATGGTTCCATCTGAACCCACCCATATATACATACATATATATATATATATATGTATGTATGTATGTATGTATGTATGTATGTATGTATGTATGTATGTATGGTGCTTCTCTTGGTCCATTAGGTTTGAAGTTTGGTTTTTTATGGGAATTGCTTTTTCTGATTTATTCATCTAGAGTACCTTAATTACATGTTTACTCCATTGGTACAAAATAACTAATGTTGATGGTATTATCCTTACCAGTAATAAAATATCACATGCAATAATAAAATTACCACAACCACTAATTAGATTAACACAACCAATAATAAAATTACCAATGATATATAGTAATCTTATTACCTGTGGTTGTAATCTTATCTTATTTTCAGTAACATTACTAAAATTACCACAATCGATACTGAGATGTCACCCGATTCATAACATGAGACTGCGCACAAGAAGTGCATCACAATTGGGAACCTCTAACACTCTCGAAAAGGATAGACCACGATGAACTGGGATCAACATGAAATATAAATTTAGCAGGTGTCTAACTATATTATTCAACTCGCCGATGTGAAGTGTGTGTATGTGTGCAGCTGTAGAGATGGGGTTGACGAGAAGAAGTCTGCAATTAGGGTTCTAAGATAATCGATAAGATTTCTCGATAATTGGTGCACGCGGGTTAGGTGGAGAGACGTTGGAGTGAGTATTATGAGGTTTTGGACATATTAGTCCAAATTGTATCTAGTGACAAAAATAAAAAAGATGCGAAATTAGTGGGCAAAAATCTCTTCGAGCATCTATAATGCATTGTGAATTGGAATAAAATATTTACCATATAAGTTAAAAAATCTTATGTGTCAATTATTTATTTATTTTTTTAGAAAATGTCTAGCACACCGTCTATATATAGATGATGTGGTAGACATTGTCTATTTGACATCTTCCTAATCTATTAATTATTTTAAATTAATTAATTATTTCTCTCTTTTATTTAGTCAATTAACAATTAATTATTCATTACAAACCAAATTTACCAAATTGAATTTTTTTTAATTATATCTATTATATTTTCGGCAAACACTTGTGTTAGGCCAGATTGACGGGTCATGACCCGTTAGGCCATCTGACCTGATACTATAATGTATTTATTTTTGTACTATGATATATTGGTTTTTGTACTCGAAAGTATTGTTTTTTCATAAATCTCTAACCCGTAATATGGTGTATTGATTTTTATAATATGATGTATTGATACTCTGATGTATTAGTTTTCCACTATAATGTATTGACTTTTAAAATATGATGTATTGGTATGAATTTCTGGCCTAACGGGTGATCCGTTAGTCCGACTTGACAAGAGTGTTGACCTATATTATCTATGTCATTAACAATACATGATGTACTATTGAAGATGCTATTATATTTGTACATGCAAAATTGATTTTTTTAGTCCAGTAAGTGATCACGTTTTGTTTTTTAGTCCAGATTTGGGTCACATTTTAAAATTACTCCACTAAGTGGACTCGTTGCTGATTTTCGGTCCATTTACCGCCTGGAGCTGGTCACCTCTACCTGGAGATGATATGGCACTTACACCCCCCAAAAAACCCGAAAATTGGAGGTCAAAGATGACTTGGACAATGAATTGGACCATTTGGGGGGGGGGGGGGGGGGGGGATTACACAATGCTATTTTATTTTTCTCCATCTTCTTCTCCAATTTAACAGGTAAAGGCCGCAGACGGGGAGAAAGAGTGAGAGAGAGAGAGAGAGCAAAACTGGGTTGTGGGAAATGAAGTTGCTGGGCGAGAAAAAAAAAAAGAAATGTCATGTAATAGCGGTCCTGGAATTTCATTTTGAAAATGTGGAAAACGATCTCAACTTCGCACTTCATTGACAAGGACAATCCAGGGCGTAAATTTCATGGGTGTGTAGATTGGAAGATTTGTTGTTGTTCTTCCCTCCCCAAGAATCTTTTTTTGATATCATTATTTGAATAATAATTTTGTTTATTTCTTCTTTTACCTGGATTTTTTCTGATATCATTATTTGAATAATAATTTTGTTTATTTTTTCTTTTACCTGGGCCACTATTGGGCAGAATGGAGGCTGCGACTTCTTCGCATGGGTAGATGAGCTGCTTGACCCCATCGACAACAATATTATTTTAGGACTACATCGCACGTTGGTTGAGCGTGAAATGGAGATGAAGAAACTCACTGAAGAGATCTCTTCATTGAAAGTATTACTAGGTGATGCTGAAACTATGCTGAAGAAGAACGAGAAAGAGAAACAGGGCTTGAAAAAAAGAATGTTGTTTTCATGGATTTTCTTTGTTCTTGTTTGGTTAGTGAAGTGAGTCAGTGTGAAGACTCTAAATGTAGGGTGCTGGGGTCTAAAATCAGTGATGTTGTGTTGAGTGTGTGTTGAGTGTTGATGTATTCTCATGGAAATGAGCCCCCTGTTTGTGTTGTGCTTTATAAATTGTTAACATGTTTGAAGTTTAATATTTTACACTTATTATAATTTTCTGATGATGGAAGATAAGAGTATTAAAATACAATAATACAAAGATTATGAAAAATCTAGAATTCATTGTCTCATTCACGAGACAAGCAAAACATACATACTTCAAAATGTATGAAATTACATTTGTAAAGCATATTTCAAAATGATGTCAGAAATTACATTTGTAAAGCCCCTGCATATCATGTTTTCCCAGTCAAACAAAATGCCAAAATGTAAGCCAAAACATCTGTGCCAAAATATATGCCAAAAATTACATTTGCAGGACCCCTACATATCAGGTTTTTCCAATCAAACAAAATGCCACAATCAAGTCAAAACAATTGTGCCAAAATGTATCCAAAAGATGAGACTTCCAACTCCAGTTCAAAGTGGTCTTTTCCCCTTGCCTTTTAGCTCAGATATTGCTGATGCTATATTGCTTGGATTGATAAACCGAATGCCCCATTGCTGCCCCACACTTTTGCCTTGTTGCTCTTGAAACTGCTTCCACATGGAGGGTGGATTCTTACATTGCATCTTAGCGGGAACAAATGCCTTATGTTTGCCCTGATAACCAAAAAAATAAAAGAATACATTTTAAGGATAATTACAATAAGTACCCATGAAGTTTGGCTAACTTACACAAGAACCCATATTTTTATAAAAACTACAATAACTACCCATGAGGTTAGGCTTACTCACAGAAGAACCCAAATTTTTATAAAAATTACAATAATTACCCATGAGGTTTATATTTTTATATTTTTATAAAAATTACAGTAAGTACCCATGAGGTTTATATTTTTATATTTTTATATTTTTATAAAAATTACAGTAAGTACCCATGAGGTTTGGCTAACTTACACAAGAACCCATGTTTTTTATAAAAATTACAGTAAGTACCCATGAGGTTTGGCTAACTTACACAAGAACCCACATTTTTATAAAATTACAATAACTACCCATGAGGTTACACTTACTAATAGAATAACCCAGATTTTTATAAAAATTACAATAACTACCCATGAGGTTTATATTTTTATATTTTTATAAAAATTACAATAAGTACCCATGAGGTTTATATTTTCATATCTTTATAAAATTACAGTAAGTACCCATGAGGTTAGGCTTACTTACACAAGAAACTCAAAGAATGGTTATAAATTACCTTCCTAGACGTGCCCTGGACAACCCCTTTACTTGATGATCCATCAATTCTAGCACTTCTTTTTGGAGCCTGCACATATAACACCATAGTCAACTATAAAAATTAATATTTTATATAATTACATATAACACCGTAGTCAACAAAATAATTTTCATATACCTGATTTGTTGGAGGCCTTTGGGAAGCTTGAACTTGAGTTAATTGACCGCAATCTTCACCTTGAGACAGTGGTTCCTTTGTCAATGGGCAATACCTTTTGTTGTGCCCTTCTACTCCACAAACACTACAATGAATTGTACTTTGCTGTCTTCTGATTTTATTTTGGCTGGGGGGTCCCCTGTTTCTCTTTCTTTTCTTGGACACAATTTATCAGGTTCTCTCCTTCTAACTTTTTGTGGTCTTCCATCTTCCAAAGTTAGGTGGTTCAGGGGCCAAAAAGTCAGTTTTTGGCCACTCAGGCCTGCCATTAATGGGCATGATGACTGGTGCATACACTTTTTCATAAGTAACAACCATGTAGTAACTGCTAATAAAGTCATTCACATCCCAATCTTGACATGTGATAGCCCTCAAATCATGTTTGCAGGGTATCCCTGTTAGGTCCCACTTTCTACATCCACAACTCCACTTCTCCAAGTCTACATAATACATAGTTCCATCATTGCACCTGATCTGATAGTGTTTGTCATTAGCCTTGAGGGGCATACAACTTGACATCTTACCAATATGGCCCTGAATTATATTTTGAATTCTGGGACAAGGGCCTTCTTTGACTTTCCACTACTTTCTGGCCCTATCTCTACATTCCATTGTCTTTTTCATCAAATATTCATGCAACCACTCTAACATGGACAAAATTGGTTTTTCCCTAGCCTCTAATATGTTATTATTGAATGTCTCACACAAATTATTCAACAACATATCAGACATAGGAGTGCAACTGAAGTGGGATCTACTCCATTGCTTAGGTGGTTTGTCATTTAACCATTCAAATGCCTTTCCATCCAAGACTCTAAGTTCATCCATTTTTCTATCAAAATCATTAACAATACATGCCTTGGCTGCCCTCCAAACTGCAATCTTGTAAGCCTGCCCATTAAACCATGCATTTTTCATGTTGGAATGCATATGTCTGACACAGAATCTGTGCTCGACATTGGGAAACACTGCATTAAAAGCTTGTATCAGGACTTTTTGCTTGTCAGAAATGAAAGTCCATTCACTATCATTCACAATCTGCATGTCATGCTTAAACAAAGTCAAGAACCACTCCCAAGTGTCACCATCTTCTCTGCTCACAACTGCATACGCAATGGGAAAAATACTATTATTTGGATCTAGCCCAACTGCAGTTAATAAAATCCCCCCATGTGGGCCTTTAAGATGGCATCCATCTACCCCAACCAAGAGCCTACAACCTGCCTTAAACCCAACCTTAAAAGCATTGAAACACACATACATTCTGTCAAACACATTCCCCCCATTGGACTGATCAGTCTCTATTATAATTGTACTCCCTGGATTTGATCTTTTAAGTTCCTTAGCATAATTTCACAACATGGTGAACTGTTGGGAGGAGTCCCCTTCAAGCATCTTTAAAGCCAATTTCCTTGCCTGGTAAGCCTGGTTACGAGTGACATTTATACTCAGATCTTCCATTGCATCAGCCTTAAAGCCATCCGTTTTTCTTGTAGGGTCAGACTTAAACCTGTGTCCATACTCTGCACAAAGCCAAGTGGATTTCAAATTTGTTACATGAAAAGACTCAGGACATGTTTGTTTTTCAACATATTCTCTGATCCTAAAAGATTCTTGGTCTTTAATCTTGACAGAATGTAGTCTCCACCCACAGTCCTTGCCCACACATTTTGCAACCAATATGTCTTTGTCATTTTTGGTAATCTTGATGTTTCTTTTGTTCCTTATCGCATGTGAATGAATAGCCTGCCTAACCTCACCTTTATTACTAAATAACATGCCCAACTTAAAGGTAGGATTTAACAATCTAGATGTGTTAGAAATAGGTCTATTAGATTTATCAATTTCATCATTTGAGTCCTTTCCACTAGGATAGTCATCATCACTATGTACTACATCAACCTCCCCATCTTTATTAAGATTATCTCCATCTCTAATGCCATCCTCATCAATAACCACATGTAAGTCTTCTGCCTCTACATCTATGTTCTCTTGGTATAACCTATCATCATCAACTTAATCACCATATTTTGCACCCAAGTCATACTCACTATCTTCAAAACTTTTAGTTTCAGTCCCACTTGCTTCATTAATAGGCTCATTGCCTCTATGTGTCTCCACCTTACTAACATCCTCACCAGCAGCCTGATCATCAATTACCATCTCATCAATAGCCTCAGCATCTGTTACCATCTCACCAACAACTTCATCATCTGTCACATTGTTCACAACCTTACCTACAGTACCACTGGACTTATCAAGTTCATTCTCACAGTAATGTAACATTTCAACATCAATTTCAATTTTGATAAAGTTATCACTATGCTTATTGTAAAATGTAGCATCTCTACTGATTTTCTCTCTTTCTACTTGTCTCATAAGTGACAAAATTGTGAGGATATCATGCGGCACAAAGTCAAATTTGTATAGACCCCCCTCTGTACTCGTAGTTATCCTCATTAACAAGTAAAATTAAATTTAAATATTTAATATCGTCACTCTTCATCGCTGCTGTTTCGTCACACCTCACGCAACCCATTTCTTATTCCTCATTAGTTTCTCTTCAAAATATCTGAATTTCGGGAAGAAGATCAAAACCCTAAAAATGACACTCCAAAAGAATTGAAATCCGGGCAAACCACCAATCGTCACCGGCGCCATGGCGGACTCTGTTTTCCATCAAGACATAATGCTCTGCATCCTCACGCGCCTCCCTGTGAAATCAATCCACCGGTTCAAATCCGTTTGCAAGCAGTGGCGCGATCTTTTTTCCACCCCAGAGTTCTTCAAAATGCACCAAGGTCAGTTTTCTAGCGACCCAAGAAATCATTCTGTCATTATCGAGAGTAGAGCTCTGGACTGTGGTCGCACCTTGTCTCTCTTCAAACTCGAGTCCGATGAGACGAAACCCACGATTCTCGAGCACCCAGATCCTGAAACCCACCTTTTGAACATCGTTGGTTGTTGCAATGGCTTGATTTGTATGGGCCGCCCACGACTTGGACAGGAGATTGTTGTTTTTTGGAACCCTGCGATGAAGCTGTTTAAGTTTGTTAGTCTTTCAGAAAATGTGGATCTTACAGATCCGCAGAGTGTGTCGCTTGGGTTTGGATATGATGCTGAGGGGGATGATTTTAAAGCGGTGATTATTTTTTGTTTGGAAGTAGAGAATAAGAGCATTGGGGTTGAGGTGTTCTCTGTTAATTCCGATTCTTGGATAACAATCGAGCCGGGTTTTCAGATTAATGAATATAGTGCTGAAAATGTTGCTATTGTGAATGGAAATCCGTATTGGGTTGCGACCATTGATGAGAATCAGAGTGCGAAGAGTCGTCATGTTGGTGATGTTTTGGTGTGTTTCGATATGAGCAAAATGGAGTTCAAGGTTGTGCCTGTTTCAAGCCGTAATTTTCATGTCTTGGAGATGTCAGGTGTATTGGTGGGTTGGAAAGGTTCTCTTGGTGCTCTTGTGTGTACTAAAGACAGCAACGAAAGGGTTGAGTCCCTTGATGTTTGGGTGTTTGATGATTGTGAACAATTTTGGAGAAAGGGTCATACGTTTGGGCTTATTGAGGTGAGATTGGACCGGATTTTGGATCGTTCCAAGAATGGGAAGATTCTTGGCCGTTGCCCATCTGGCGAACTGATTGGGTTTGATCCCGACACCGGATGGGTTAAGGTCTTTAACGTTCAGCCTTGGTCTTATGAGAGTTATCTATATCTGTATACTGAGAGTTTTACACACATTAAAGGAATGAGACCAGTGCGGGTGATCACGGGAAAGAGGAGTATGATCCATGGTGGGGCCAATAGGTGAGGATGTTTATAGGTCGTGTCTGCATCTGCCGTTCTAGAAGGGTAAGAGTAACTTAGCTGCTAATGGACCTTTTGGTCCTTTTTCTTAGTGCAATGTTTGTTTTTGTATGACAGAGGAGAGGAGGTATCTTTAATTGTTTCTTATTGGTGTTCTTGAGGACTAAAGGAGTTCACTGTTTTTGTGACATGAGCTTAAAGGTAGGATTAGTTCATGATGTACAATGTTTGTTATACACCTGTAGTTGAATATTAAATGCTTGGTACGAATGACTTCAGTCAGAATATTTTAAATTCTCTTCTTGCCTGTGTAGTCATTGATTATTGGTTTTGGGATGTGGTTTTATTGAGTACATTTATAGCAATGAATCATGTAAAGTTATCAGCATGTAGTTTATTTATGGTTCTTGTTTTCTTGTCAAAGAACAATAGTAGTAGTGTTCTTTTCATTTTCCATGTTATTAGTTTTCATCATTTTTGTCATTTTGGGTTGTGAGATGGCTGAAGAGAGCACAAGCTTAGCATAGTGATTTTTGGAGTGGCAGAAAGAACATCCGAGTGACATTAATAATCTATGTGCCCCCATTTGATCTTGGTCTGAATTCTCTGGATAGTATCTCATTTATATAAGATGTGGGAAAACACTCGTGTAAAAAAAATAAAATAATAAAGTGAGACAAATCTTTGATGGAGAATGAGATAAAACTTCACCTCCTACGAAGCATATGGAATGCTACTGTTAATCCTTTGAGGATTCCAATTCGTATAGTACATTCTGCATAAAATAACTATCTTTGTGCATAGAGGGGTAGAGAGTGAGAAAGAGTTGTCGTATAAGTAGCAGAACTGCAAGTAATTTCTAGCTTAGTTTGATTCAGCTAAGCGAGAAAATGCCGAGCCTGTAAGAAAATTAAGACACTTTTTTTTCTCTCTTTTGATGTTGTCGTTAGAGAGAAAGAGAGAGCTAATTGTCGTATATGTAGCATAACTGCAAGTAATTTCTAGCTTAGTTTGATTTAGCTAATGCGAGAAAATGCCGAGCTTGTAAGAAAAATAAGACACTTATTTTTTTCTCTCTCTTTTGAGGTTGTCGTTATTGTGCAACACAAGGGCATATCTCTGCTGTGCTTGATCTTGGAAACTACAGAATTTCGCGCATATTGCATCTTGTTGTAAAGGGCATCAACAATTCCACAATCGCTCGATTGTAGGCATGGGTGGTAATCATTTGAGGTTGGTCGTTGTGTTATTTTTTTTTTATAGATTATATGTTTCTCTTCACACTGTTTGACCTAAGGAGGTTTACTTTTCCATGAAGGGCCGAAACAATAACTCAACTTGAAAAGTAGCCGCAGAATTTATTGTTTCCCAGTCATTATTAGCACGTAATTTTTCAACTCGATCTTTTATTTCATGCCGTGTTCCATTTGGTGTTTGGAATACATTTGGTGAATGCCGCATGCATTTGATGATGACATTTATACACACTTCTGATGTGTTGAAATATCATATGAAACTGTCAGCTGAATGTCGATACTTGGTGCATATATGTTGTCTGTCTTCTTTAGCTTTTGTGAAATTTACTGCTTGTCTGTCTTCATTTTACTGCATGAAATTTATTAATGTCAGTTATCAATTACATATAAATTATCAAATACATGCATTTCATTTACCGGGAAATCTCATGTATTATGTTTGAGACGAATATGTGGACTAAACGTAAATGACGAGTATCTCTCGAAAGAATTCTACAAAAGGGTTAATTATGAATCATTGTTATTAAAATTATGTAAGATTTCAGAAGGGTTAATTAAGAATCATATGATGTCGGTATCAAAATCTTATTACTAAATGTGAGTATAATTAAGTTATTCAGTAAGACTTTTGCGTAAACGCATTAATCAGTACATTTGCTATTATTTTTATTTTTCAAATTGAATAAAATCTTCATTTTGGACATGACGTATAATGTATCGAATTAATCAACTTCTAACGATATTCAATTCACAACTGTATTGCAAATATATAATAAAATAATCTATAAATAATATTTATATGATTTTCACTTCTAATTCATTATGTAAGAATATAAATTTAATTCTATGGAACCTTTTTTAATTTAGGCAAGTTACATGTAAGGAAGAAAATAAATTTAAAAAATAGTTGAGCAGTAGGCCAAAAGCACTCGTTCTTTGGACAATGCAATATCCGGTCTAGTTTCATAAATAGTCGAGAAATAGGCCCAAAAGTGTGTCATATTTTCCGAATTTTGTTCATCATCGTCGTTATCACGTACCTCACTTCCTTCTCTATTATATTAACTCAGCCCAAAACGATCTCTGCTTCAGAAAATCACCAGAATCTGGAAAAAAAAAAAATTCCACCTACACGAACATGTCTCCGGAAAGAAACATTCGCCGGAAAAACAACAAACCACCAATCTCCGCCGACGCCATGGCGGACTGTGTTCTCTATCCGGACATAATGCTCTGCATCCTCACTCGCCTTCCCCTGAAATCAATCCACCGCTTCAAGTCCGTTTGCAAGCCCTGGCTCAAGCTTTTCTCCACTCCAAAGTTCATGAAAATGCAGCACGCTCAGATTTCTAAAGACCCAAAAAAACAATCCGTCATCATCTACTGCTCCTATCAGACATCCTACGATCACACCATGTCTCTCTTCAAAATAGAGTCCAACAGAATGAAACCCACGAATCTTGACCGCCCATATCCCAAGATATTCCTGGATTTGGATTTCGTTGGGTGCCATAATGGTTTGCTTTGCATGGGTTACCCATCACTGGGCCACATGATATATTTGTGGAACCCTGCGACAAAATTATTTAAGAATGTTCCACTTCCGAAGTTGGATTTTGAGAAGTCCGCGATGGTGTCGCTAGGGTTTGGGTACGATGATGAGGGTGATGATTTTAAGGTTGTGAGAATTGTTTGTTCGGAAGAAAAAAATATAACGAGTGTCCGGGTTGAGGTTTACTCTGCTAATTCAGATTCTTGGAGAACGATTAATACGGGTTTTCTGTTGGAAAATTAGTTTTGTTGAGACTAATTTTGATGGATAGATATTTAATTCATGTACAATTAAATATTATATTATTATTCTACGTATTGAGTAGATAATCGTAGTATATTTATTTTCTCAAAATTGATTTTCGGTGAGTGAGAAATAAATCGTGTAAGTTAGTCATTTGAGAATGAGAAGTGTATAAAATCCCACAATGAAAATGTAATGTAACGCCCAAGTTTTTATTTTTTTAGTACGTTGAGCCCAATATTTTTTATTATTTTATATTCTATTATTTCAAATCCAATAAGTCTTTACCCATTCAATTACATTATTTTCATTTGATTTTATTTTTTATGAAAGCCCAAATTCAATTATATTATTTTGTTTTACCTATGCCCAAAACAAAAACCCAACAATAAAGCCCAATCCAAACCAAACAATTTAACCCAAACCCACTGAAACCCCAATCCTAAACCTTCTTAAAATAGGAGTGCCTCAATCCTAATCCTTTTAGGAATAGGATTTGTCCTCAGCTATATATATAGCTTCAAAATTTTCACAAATTCTGCATACACAACGCAAGCAAATAGGTAAATTTTCAATTCTTATTTTTCCTAAAGTTTTCAAGAATTCATATCAAACCGATTTTTCCGCAATCCAAGAATTCCAGTCAGCACCCCAAACAAATTCTCGGCCGAACCATACCCACCACAGACCCATCATCGTTCAACCCCGACAATTCTTGGCTGAAACCCACATCAAACCCTAATCCAAGCCTGAACCCAACACAACACCCAAACAGCCACTGCGGCCACATCAACCTCAACACCACTATGAAACGATTCAAACCGGAACCCAACAACCCCACGATGACTAGCCAACCCGCCTGAAACCAACCCAAACCTTCAGTCGAACCAACCGTCGGAAAGGCTCGACAGCCACAACAACGGCCGAGTCAGGCCAAACCATTCCTAAACAGTCACGGACCGATCGAGACCCAAAACCCACGTTATCCATTGCCACCCCCAACCAACCTAGAAACCACCCCCGGCTAGCAAACACGAAGCCACCAATTTTTCGATCTAAAAACCGGCAAAACCCACAAGTAGGAACCACCACCACCAAACCCGTACGCCAACCCACGGTCCGAGCCTTCCTCGTCGCTGCCTGTCCATTCGCAGCCCCGGGGGGAAAGGCCAAATGCTGCCGCCCGTTTTTACCGGCCGCCATCGCCGCCAATCCGCCTGTGCTGAGCTGCGCCATTTCTGATTTCGGAGGAGGCAAGGAGGACCTTGCACCGTCTGGTCATACCTAGACCCGATGCGTGGTGTTTTCGCTGGAAGACGTCGCAGGACTTTTAGTTCGTTCAGTTGGCGACGATGATCGATGACGGGAGAGGAGTCTGTGTGGCCGATTTTCTGAATTGGAGAAGAAAGGGGAAGAAGAGACGAGTTCTGAGATTAAGGGCTGGGTTTTTGATTAATACCCAGTCATTTCAAAGATATTGCAAATTGACCCCAGAATTTTGCCACCCTTTTCAATTGACCCCCAAGACGGTTGATCCTATTCGATTGAGCCACTAATTTAAGTAAAACCACAATTTTAGCCCCAAAACTTATCAAAAACTCTACTCCAGCCCACATAACTTTCAAATTATCTTATTTTCTGCCCTCTAACTTCATGAACATTACCAAAAACATTCATACCTACCATTTTACTTAAATTTCATGCCGCGCGTTCGAATCAAGGTTATGAATTCATTATCTTTTCAATTAGTCAAAGAATTCAATTTTTAAAAACAAGTACTAAGTTAAACTATTATTTTAATGTAGGAAATGAGGGTTCTCAAAACTAGAATCTTCAAGCACGAGCATCTACATTCAATTTTCCATGAAACACATTCAAAGGTGGGTGATTCTAAACTTTTTCAAAACTATATGTTTGTCTATATTAAATGAAATTATATGAATAATCTATGTCTAATGCAACATTCCATAGTAGCTTTCGAGCTAAAACAACAGAAAGTGTGTTGTAGCCATTCATTTTGGTTTATATCATTTCTTTTTAACATTTACGAATGTTTTTATGTTTGTTTATGTTAAATGCGATTATATGAATTATTTATGTCTCAATGCAACATTTCATAGTAACTTTCGAGCTAAAACAACAGTAGCTTTCGAGCTAAAACTATGGTTGGCCAACATCTATGAACGACTGACAGTGTGTTGTAACTATTCATTTATGATTTGTATGATTAGTATTTAATATTGACAAACAAATCCCCACGGAGCGAGTTGAAAACTCACACCCATTTTTATCAAACTTCTCAGGTTGAGGAGTTGGATGTGGTACGCGGCGGTGGATGCGAAGATATTATTTTCAATGCTATTTTATTTTCTTCTCTATGGAATGGTATCTTTATTTTATGTCAATTTTAAAATAAATTTTGAGACTTATGTTTCCGTTCATGAACAGTCAAGTTGCTGCTATTTTGAATTATCAAGTGAATCTCTTATTTTAAATAAATTTTAAATTTTTAATTACGCTTCCGCTTAATTTTTATTGTGACTATGATTTATCGAAAACTCATGCCCTTATTTTTAGAAGTTTTGTTTATGAAAAGCTAAAGTTTACATTTTTTTTTTTCCGAAATTGGGGCGTGACAGAAGTGGTATCAGAGCAGGTCTGCGATTCTGTAGACTCGGTAAATATTTTCGTTTGTCGATTTAAAAA
Source organism: Phtheirospermum japonicum (assembly GCA_014905375.1). NCBI lineage: Eukaryota > Viridiplantae > Streptophyta > Magnoliopsida > Lamiales > Orobanchaceae > Phtheirospermum > Phtheirospermum japonicum. Next base: position 204,822 of record BMAC01000997.1, on the reverse strand, counting down.
AAAATAAAAAAGGATTATTTTCATGTCAAAAGTACAAGGGTTTTAATTTTTTTAAAGAGAGCAACTATGACAACAAGCATCCACCTCCGCCATACCGCACCAACTCCACAAGGTATATGCATAAAAATTTTAAATTTTAAATTTTCTAAGTCTATTGCATGTTCTCAATACCAAATACAAAAGAAATTACTATTGCAAATGTTATGCTATGCTATGCGAATGAATTCCTTCTATTGTATGTTTTCAATAGCAAATACAAAAGTCATTACTATTACAAATGTTATGCTATTTTATCTTTTTGTAAAGTTTCAAAAATTTATAAGTCTATTGCATGTTTTCAATAGCAAATACAAAAGCCATTACTATTTCAAATGTTATGCTATGCTATGCGAATGGATTTCTATAGACATGATTATTGTGATATTTCACAAATCACACGTTTATGGCATTTTACAAATCAAACATTCTATGCATGCTTTATTTCATGAAAACTATTTTGTTTAGTCGAACTATAGATGCTATGTGCGAAGAACTATATTGAATTTCGAGGACGAATTTTTTTAAGGGGGTAGGATTGTAACGCCCAAAATTTTATTTTCTTAGTACGTTGAGCCCAATATTTTTTTTTATTTTATATTCTATTATTTCAAGTCCAATAAGCCTTTACCCATTCAATTACATTATTTTCATTTGATTTTATTTTTTACGAAAGCGCAAATTCAATTATATTATTTTGTTTTACCTATGCCCAAAACAAAACCCAACAATAAAGCCCAATCCAAACCAAACAATTTAACTCAAACCCACCAAAACTCCAATCCTAAACCTTCTTAAAATAGGAGTGCCTCAATCCTAATCCTTTTAGGAATAGGATTTGTCCTCAGCTATATATATAGCTTCAAATTTTTCACAAATTCTGCATAAACAACGCAAGCAAATAGGTAAGTTTTCAATTCTTATTTTTCCTAAAGTTTTCAAGAATTCATATCAAACCAATTTTTTCGCAATCCAAGAATTTCAGCCATCACCCCAAACAAATTTTCGGCCGAACCACACCCACCACAGACCCATCATCGTTCAACCCCGACAACTCCTGGCTGAAACCCACATCAAACCCTAATCCAAGCCCAACCCAACTTTTCTGCATATTTCTGCACTAAAGTCTCAAGCATTCGTTTAAAAATTTTGTGCTCGGTTTCCCACTTTTCAAGTTCGTTGGAACTTTGAAGTTTGGTGTGCTACTACTTCAAAGACGTTAGGTTGTATCTTTGGGGACATTACGCCAGTTCCGTCAGCACTATACGGGGCATATTTGTCTTGCGAAAAGAGATCTTTCTCGCCTCGACTTGTTGATCATTCCATATCGATTTGAAGAAGGTGTTAACTTTTGTTTTATCTGTTTTCCAATTTTGTTTTAACTTTTGTAAGAATTGTAGTACAGTTCAGTGGCAATTTCCTTTTCGTATTTCTATTCTGTAACATTTTCGATTTCACGTGTTGTTTACTAAAAACGATGCTATCGTGAATGGGAAACCTGTATTGGATGGCACGGGTCGATGAGAAGGAGAGTGCTAAGGGTGAGTTTTTTGTGTGGTTTGATGTGAGAAAAATGGTGTTCGAGTTTGTGGCTAGGCCGAGCTTGAATCTTGGTGTTGGGGAGAGGGCACATGTACTGGTGGATTGGAATGGATCACTCGGTTTTCTCGTGTGTAAGCAAGGCCGAGAAAGGTTTGTTAAGTTTGTTGATGTTTGGGTGTTTGATAATGGTGAGAAAATTTGGAGAAGAAAAAAGATTTTCGGGCCTATCGAGTTGAAAGTGGATTGATTTTTGCGGCGTTTAAATAATGGAAAGATTTTGGGAGAGAGCCCGAATTACAAGTTGTTTGTGTTTGATCATGAGAATGGATGTGTTAAGGAGATCGTGATCGATGGAGTTTGAAAACATTCAGTTGAGATTTATGGATATACGGAGAGCTTGGCATACATTAAAGGAATGGAAAAAGTGGCATTGGAAAAATGTGGAAGAGATAATGTAGTTGAAGATATTCGAACAGTGATCTTAGCTGCTTTTTAGACTTTTGTTACTTAGAGCAAGGACATATATGCTTTAGCGCGTGAAAAAAAGTATTTTTCGAATTTGAATGGGATTTAATTTTCTTTTTTCGTACTGAATTTTTAGTGCTTTGTTATATTAATGTTGGATAGAGTAATTTTGCAAGGATAACTTTGACGCGTGATCATACTCTTTTCATTTGATCACTACTTAATCCTCACCTCATAACGCATTGATAATTTTGACTTTAATCCTTAATTTGAACCAAATGACAAAATGGGAAAAAACAGGGTGAACAATTTGTTCTGCCAATTAATCTTTTTATTTTCTAAGATCCCCACTATAGCTTTGTATAATATATGAAGTTTGTATTGTAGTATTGTAATATTAGATGTGTGATCCTGTGCACTGTATGTAGTGCTGTCAAATGGGTCAGTCCACTCCGGCCTATTGCGGATTGCCTCAAAACGGGGCGGGGCGGACCTGGCTCATTTTTGCGCGGACCGGGAAAACTAAGGTTCGCAGCCCGCGACTAAAGGCCCGCGGGCCAAACAGTTTTTAATTTTTCTATTTTTTTAATATAAAATTATATTTTTTAGAATTTAATAAAAAAAATATTATAATATTTAAAATTTTATAACGGGCAAATAGGAAATAAAATAATACAAATATATCTTCAATTTAATCTGAATTTTAACAAATATAAACTCTAATTTTAAATTAATAATAAAATTAAAAAAAAAACACTGTCAAAACGGGCCAGCCCGTGAAAACCCGCGAGTTTAACGGGATGGGCCAAAAAAGCCCGTGATCAAACGGGCCTGGGAAATGGAAGCCCAAGAACGCTCGTTTGCGCGGGCTGACGGGCAAGCCCGCGGGCTTTGTCCCGTTTTGACAGTGCTAACCGTGCAGACAATAATAGAGTAATTGTAATTACAAATAGTGTATAGTGTGTTATTGTTTAAATAATAGAAATGGAATAATAACAATGAAATGTATCGCACATATATTTTTTACGAGGAAAGAATCCCCGTTTCCTCTCGAACCTCAATAATTGAAATATAATGTTTGCTCTTCCAATATAAAAGTTGAATTAAGGAATCCCTCGCCAATAAAACAACCTTGTATCATCTATTTCAACTACTTGTTAGTCGATCTCCCATCGACTTGACGAGCACCATGGAAAACCCTCTAGTTTCTCACTGATATAACCTCCTGTAACTGATATGTCCAACACGTTGAACTCCCTTCAAGTGCTTATCACGAACGTCCCGTCGGCTAAAGAAAATTTGTGCGAGTTGTTGTTCAAACAGTGTATATAATTGACCGGATTAAGCTCGTTGTAAAATTCTCATCAGAGAGACTCAAATTAAATATAATACAAAGGGACTCGAATACTCTCAATATTCTTCTCTCTAAAAGTATATTTAAAACAATACAAGAATGAATATTATTTAAAGGTCTTAAAAGTTGATATCTTTTACAAGGAAAGAATCCGCAAACAACTTCCCTTAATTGTAGGATAGAGAAAGTAGGTATAATATATTTATTTTTGGGGGATTGACCGTATACTCAACAAGTAGAATAGAGAAAAAAAACCCACATAGGATAGATATATAATACCTTAAAAAAAAAAGCAGCATGATATTTCTTATTATAATTAGGATATATAATCTAATTAGTTGTTAGGTTCTAGCCAATTTTCTGCGAATTTATAGTATTTGTTTGTAATTTCTGTATTAGGATTGGAAGGATGAATTTGTGAGTTGTAGAACTTGGGGGAGAAGGAACTCGAGGGAGAGAGAGAAATTAGATAAAGCCAAGAAAATTGTAACTGCATAATAATCTCCCCTCCTTGTTTCCAGCTTACATATAGAAATGGGATGGACCACATAATTAAAATTACTAACATGCCCATAAAATATCTAATCAACTTTGGGCCAATAATTAAATAGAACTTGGGCTATGAATTATATAAACCTAATAACTCTCAGGCCCAATTAACAACATCAGCCCATGCATTGTGCTCCTCTAGCCCGGACCCGTAACCCGTGTGTTTGAATTGMTTCCTTGACYCGATTCGTTCACTTGATTAACGGGTATCTCAATTGCAATTTCCCGATCCCCTTCTTCTTCCTCTTTGAACTCTAAATTAGGTTTTCCTCTGCTCCCTTCCTCCCCCTTCAATCCAATTAATCCCAAGTCCATGACATTAGTTTTTTAAATCTCTTTTTGTTTACATCTTTTGTCAAGACAAATATTTTCTACAATTTCCACAATACTCAATCATAATAATGTAAACATTGACTAAGATAAGAAGAAAACGAACGGGTTTAGTGCTAAAATAAAGGGACAAAAGAACTTATACGAAGATATTGAATCATTTTTTACTTGATCAAACGACAATTCTTCTTGCCTGAAGGGTTGTAGTTTTAAGAAAACTTGTTCCCCTACTGCAAATTCCCTTTCTTGTCTGTGTTTATCAGCATGCATTTTCATCCTGTGTTGTGCCTGTATGAGATTGTCCCTAATGATGTCCCTTGCTAGCTCTCTCTGATGTAATAACTCCTTTGCATCCTCATTCTGAGCCCCTGTCCCTTGTATCACTGTAGTAAGAGGTGGGGTATAGCCATACAAAGCCTCAAAAGGATTTGTTTTCAAAATAGTATGGTAGTTTGTGTTATACCAGTACTCAGCCAAAGTTAGCCATTTGGTCCATCCCTTAGGATTGTGGTGTACCATACACCTCAGATAATTTTCTAAACATTGATTAACTCTTTCAGTTTGGCCATCTGTCTGAGGGTGGTAAGCAATTGACATGTTCAATTGGACCCCCATCAGTCTAAATAATTCCCTCCAAAATGAGCTAGTGAAAACTTTATCTCTATCAGAGACAATGTGGCTTGGTAATCCATGTAGCTTGTAAATAGTATCTAGGAAATGAGTGGCCACAGTGAGGGCAGTATAGGGGTGGGACAAGGCTGAGAACTGAGCATACTTAGTAAGCCTGTCCACCACCACAAAAATCACACTTTTTCCTTGAGATTTGGGTAATCCTTCAATGAAGTCCATTGAAATATGACTCCAAACTTGGTCTGGGACTGGCAGTGGTTGCAGTAACCCTGGGTAGGTACCATGATCAGCCTTGTTCTTTTGACACACCTCACATTCCCTGACCCATTGCATGATGTCACTTTTCATTTTTGGCCAATAAAAACTCCTTTTAGCCCTCATATAGGTAACTTGCATCCCAGAGTGTCCCCCATATGCTGAATTGTGCACTCCTGCCAAAATAGCCATCCTCAAATTCACATCTCTTCCTACACATAGCCTGCCCTTGTATCTTATGAGGTCACCAATGATGTTGAAATTAGGGAAAGCTGATAGGTCAATGGTATTTGCTGCTAAGATCTTCTGGAACATGTCATTCTTAGTGTAACTCTGAGTCACTTCCTGTACCCAACTGGGAACAATGGTGATGTTGTTAAAGTCCTCTGAGCCATACCCTTCCCTCATAGACAATGCATCAGCTGCCCTGTTATCTGATCCCTTCTTATACTGAATCTCATAGTCCAACCCTAATAATTTAGTTATCCACTTTTATTGAACTGGGGTCATCACCTTCTGGTCCAGGAGGTACTTAAGGGCTTGTTGGTCAGTTTTAATCACAAACTTCTGTCCATGTAGATAGTGCTTCCATTTTTGGACAGCCATGATAACTGCCAGAAATTCCCTTTCCTATACTGATAGTGCTTGATTTCTGGGACATAATACCTTGCTCATGTATGCTAATGGTTTCCCTTGCTGCATCAAAACTGCCCCTATACCCTTACCACTTGCATCTGTTTCCAACACAAATTGCTTGGAAAAGTCTGGGATTGTTAACACAGGGGCTGTAACCATAACTCTTTTCAGTGAGTCAAAAGCACACTGAGCTTCTTCATTCCACCCAAACTTATCCTTCTTCAATAAATCAGTCAAGGGTCTGCTCAAAATGCCATACCCTTTGATAAATCTCCTGTAGTAACCAGTTAACCCTAAGAATCCCCTGAGCTGTTTTAGTGTTTTTGGTATGGGCCAAGCTGTCATACTAGAAATATTTTTTGGATCAGTTGAAACCCCATCTTGAGATATGATGTGCCCCAAATATTAAACTTCTAATTTTCCAAAACTGCATTTACTCTCCTTGGCATAAAGCTGGTTATCCCTTAGTAATTGCAGCACTTCTTCAAGATGTTGCAGATGCTCCTCCCAAGTCTTGCTATACACTAAAATATCATCAAAGAATACCAATACACTCCTCCTCAGTTGCTTTCTAAAAACTTTATTCATGAGTGACTGAAATGTAGCTGGAGCATTACAGAGCCCAAAGGGCATGACCAGAAATTCATAGTGCCCATTGTGTGTGCTAAAAGAAGTTAAAAACCTGTGCTCTGGCTTCATCAATATTTGAAAATACCCACTCCTCAGATCAATCTTAGAAAAGTACTTGGTACCATAGAGTTCATCTAGTAGTTCATCAACCACAGGGATGGGGTAATCATGTTTAACTGTAAGCCCATTTAAATATCTGTAATCAATACATAACCTCTAGGTGGCATCCTTCTTCCTTACTAGAATTATTGGGGAAGCAAAAGGGCTCTTGCTATCCTGTATGATCCCAGCATTTAACATGTCCTTGACTAACCTCTCAATTTCCTCTTTGTGTTCACGTGTAGTCCTATAAGGGTATTGATGCTTAGGTATACTGTCAGGTTTCAGAATAATTTGGTGTTCAACTCCTCTTCCTGGTGGTAGCCCCTTAGGTTCCTCAAACACATCCTGGTATTTGTTCAGCAGCCTAGTCATGTCAACATTTGTTTCCTGATCTGGTTTCCCTATTGTGAACCAATACACCTCCTCAATATGTTCCATCTGATCTTCATGTAACATCTTATATAGTGAGTGCCCTGTAATTAACTTGCATTCTGTGGTGGAAGTAAGTGCTTGCACCTTAACCCTCTTGCCCTCAACATTGACAGAGAATGTCATCTTTTCATAATCCAATTCAATGGGTGTGCAAGCCTTAAGCCAATCCCCTCCTAAAATCAGATCAACTCCCTCATTCTGTAACACCCTAAGGGGGTAGTTAAATGTGTGGCCCTGCATCTCCCAAGAGAAATCTTCCACCCCTTGAGTGCTCAGCATCTTCTGACCATTTGCCACCTTAACAAGTAGTGGTTTAACTGCAGACATTTTACACCTCAGCTTCCTTGCAGTATTCTCTTGTATAAAACTCAGGGTACTGCCTGAGTCTATCAGAATGTGCAGCTTGTGTCCTCCAACTTGGCCAAACACCCTCATGGTAGTAATGCCATCTTCCCCTGCTATAGCATTAACAGACATCTGGACTTCTTCTAAATCCTCAGGTGGATGGGATTGTTGTATGTCTTCAGAGCCTAGGTAGGTGAGCTCTTCCTCTTCTGTCATGATCATGTAGTTAATCCTGTTTTTGCATCTTTGCCCTGGTGAGAATCTTTTATAACAATTGTAACATAGTCCTTTCTCCCTCCTAGTTGCCATTTCCCCTGTTGTCAGCAACTTGGTAGGGGGCCTTTGGTTAATGGGTGTTTTTGTTTGGCCAAAGGATGTTGCCTCTGTATTTCTGGGTGTTGGGAAGTGAGAGTACCTAGCTTTCCCCCTTAGCTTCTTGGTAATGGCCTCCATTGTAATTAGTTGATTCTTGCCCAGCTCTATAGCTTGCTGCAGTGTGTGGGGTTCAAACATGGTGATAAAGGCCTGTACCTCTTCTGCTAGGCCACTGACAAAACTTGTTATGAAGTATTCCTCAGAATAACCTGGATTTAGAGTTAGCATACAAGCCTTCAGCTCTTCAAATTTTTCAACATAGTCACTGTACAACCCTGTGTGTTTAAGCTTGTTAAATTCTGCAATGATCCTTGTTTCTTTCAGCTGTTCAAACCTAGCAGATATGATGTCCAGGAATTGAACCCAAGATAATTCAGCCTGGTTGTGGTTGAAGTTTTGGTACGATTGTGCCACTTTTCCCTCAAAATGCATGGTAGCTAGGGTTATTTTTTGTGTGTCAGATGTGAATGCGACTAATTTGAAATACCCATTGCATTTCAACATCCATGATCTGGGTTGTGTACCATCAAAACGAGGGAAATCAATTTCTGGGAGTGGGTTTGTGGTATGGTTACCTGAATATTCTATTTGTGGCCTGAACTTGCTATTTGTGTTTGATCTGGATCCTGATTCATTTGCAGGTGTGGAAAAGGGCTTGCCCAGAATGGATTCATTTTCTGGTGGATTTCTGGCTTTTTCTGGGTTCAGTAATTGCATCTGGATAGCAGCAAGAGTGGAGGTGAGATGTTCTAACTTGTTGTTCAGGTTTTGAGTCTGTGTTTGAATATCTACTCTCATTTGTGATATCTGGGACTGAGTTTTCGAGTTGATATCAGTAATCTGTTCTTGCAGCTTTAATTCAGAAGCCTCTCGTTTTTGAGCTTCTGACTGTAAGACCTGATCCAGGCGCTTTTGAGCCTCTTGCAAGTCTTTGAAGTGGGTAATCTCAGCCATGTCCAAGGATCGATGGCTCTGATACCAATTGTTAGGTTCTAGCCAATTTTCTGCGAATTTGTGGTATTTTTTTGTAATTTCTGTATTAGGATTGGAAGGATGAATTTGTGAGTTGTAGAACTTGGGGGAGAAGGAATTAGAGGGAGAGAGAGAGAGAAATTAGATAAAGTTAAGAAAATTGTAACTGCATAATAATTTCCCCTCCTTGTTTCCAACTTACATATAGAAATGGGATGGACCACATAATTAAAATTACTAACATGCCCATAAAATATCTAATCAACTTTGGACCAATAATTAAATAGAACTTGGGCTATGAATTATATAAACCTAATAACTCTCAGGGCCCAATTAACAACATCAGCCCATGCATTGTGCTCCTCTAGCCCGGACCCGTAACCCGTGTGTTTGAATTGCATTCCTTGACTCGATTCGTTCACTTGATTAACGGGTATCTCAATTGCAATTTCCCGATCCCCTTCTTCTTCCTCTTTGAACTCTAAATTAGGTTTTTCCTCTGATCCCTTCCCCCCCCTCCCCCTTCAATCCAATTAATCCCAATTCCATGACATTAGTTTTTTAAATTTCTTTTTGTTTACATCTTTTGTTAAGACAAATATTTTCTACAATTTCCACAATACTCAATCATAATAATGTAAACATTGACTAAGATAAGAAAAAAAAAACGAACGGGTTTAGTGCTAAAATAAAGGGACAAAAGAACTTATACGAAGATATTGAATCATTTTTTACTTGATCAAACGACAATTCATCTAGCATGACGGAGTCCCGCAAGTGTAGGACCTCCCCTGAACCCAAATCTTTTATTATTCTTTATTAATCAATATCAAAAATTATAATTAATTAATACCTGCTCGAAATTGAAATTATGACACGTATGGTTCGTAATGAGTATTTTACTCCTCTTATGAAAATCATTAATAATTCCAGTTAGTAAATTATAAGTTAAAAAGATATTTTGTCAAATTTATGTTTCGGTAAAGTTGTGGATCCAACATACAATTTATTAAATATGTTTGTGAAAATATATTGAGACATGTTATATTTTTTATAAGGGTCACTTAACTCATAAAGATATTTACAATATATTTATATAAAAATGAGAGGGTTGTACAGAAAATTTATGGTGTGTAGAAGAGAGAAGAAAAATAAGTCAGACGAGAGAAAGAAAGTCTAATTATTTTTTTAATATTTGTAGCCTGACAAATTTTAAATAATTTAATTAACTTTTCTTTAATTACTTTTTCACTATTATCTTTTTTATTCTAATATTTCTCTAATTAGGGCATTACATCATTTACTTTTGTTTATAAAGTTGTCATACTAACATTTTTATTTATTCAGTCATTTTTAACTATTTTACAAGAATTTATTTTGATTACAGAGTCAAAATATGATTTTATTACATTTTTGAAGATGTGTAATATATATTAGGTTCACTTAATATATTTTTGATCTCCATCATGTCTGATAAATTTATTAAAAGTCACAATCATTTTAAAAATATTATAATAATAACTTAGAGAAATATTGTTATTTCTAAAAATTATTTTATAATATTTGTTTACTAATATACGAGATCATTCTTTTTCTTCTTAAGTCAGTTAATACAATAACTAATGATTTACCGAGTAATGTAATCACTACACTACTTGTATTTATCAATAACAACACATTTACAAAATTTATTATACATGAATTTGCGTATTATTATTAAATCATGTATCCACGCCATATTGAACACTACAAAAAGAAAAAAAAAAGGCAAATGCTGACGATCAAAAAGTCGTCAGCATATGATGACGGATTGCTGACGAGTTACCTTTGTTGACGAAAAATACTGACGGGTTATCTATGCTGACAGGTAGCAGATGGCCAATTTTGCTAACGGAATATACTAGTCAATATATATATATATATATATATATAAAGTTTAACAAATACTAATATATATTTGTAATAAATATTTTTTTATAATACACTTTTTAATAATAATGATATATAATTATTTATAAATATAATATATATTTCTTTAAGAGGTATATAATAAATATAAAAACATATTATTTATAATAAATATTTCTAAATTTAAAAAATAGATTTTTGGGGGAACAAAAAAACCTCGCCGAAAAAGCCTCCAGCAGTGGCACCGGATAGTGGCTGGCGGGTGGCCAGCAGGAGTGGAATGGGTTAGTGGTGGTTGTTGATATTATTATATTATTATTTATATTAATACAATTATTTAATAGCGGATAATATTATAATTATATTTAGGGTTAAACTAGATAATTTGTATTTTTTCTTGAGTATTTGACAAAAATATATATATTTTTTGGTATTTGACATTTATTTCTAAGAAATATTATTCCCTCCGTTTTAATATAAGTGTCGGTTTAGAGACTCAATTTTATTTTACATTAAATATTATTCTAGAAATTTTCACCACATTTTTCTATTTGAATACCCACTTATTTTAATAAATATAAACAAATTTATGATAGTAAGAAAAAAAAGAGTTAAAAAAGGTTAAATAGACATATTATTAATTAATTAAATATATATTAGTCAAATATTTATATTTATTAATTATGAACAGAGACTCTATAATGAAAAAATGGAGTAATTTACTACACACAACTACACTACACAGGGGTTTAAAAACACAAAATAGAGTTGAGTGATCATGCTTGACCTAGTGAAGGTTAATTTTTTATGTGACAGTGAACATATTCTTTATTTTCCACAATTATGCCCAATGATATTGTACATTAAAAATTATTATTGAGATTTTACATAAATAATTTATATATTGGGGTAGAGGTGCAAAATAAATGGTAAGCTCATATTTAATTATTCATTATATATTTTAATACTTTAATTTTAATAATTAGAATAATTTTAAGAATTATAATAGTAAGAGGTATATTAGATAATTAGATTATTATGTAATATTATAAATAATTTATAAAACAATAATATTTAGAAATGAACATATATCATATTTCAGACTGTAAAATTGTATGTATATTATATGCATGTAAAATGCAGAAGAAGAAAAGAGGAACTGTAATTTTAATTTTCCATTATCTCATACCAACTACAATCGGTTTTGTCCCCTTTTTATATTGTTTGTTACATTCAACTAAAAGACAAGAAAAGGAACGAAAGGTTTACAAAACGCCAGCTCATTTCCTTTGTGTGTGTGCATGTGCATGGAATTTCATTTGCATTTTCACTTGGTCAACACCCCCCTTTTAAGATGGGCCATGATGATCCACAATTCCCATCTTGCCTAGTAGAAAATGCAGCTGAGTAGAAGGAAGAGCCTTTGTGAACAAGTCTGCCAACTGTAAGGAGGAGGTGACAAAACGAGGACTCAGAAAACCATTTTTGAAGTGATCTCGGACCAGATGACAATCGATTTCCAGATGCTTAGTACGTTCATGAAATACTGAATTTTCAAGAATGTGCAGAGCTGCCATGTTGTCACACCAAAGAGGTATAGGAGTTGGAATGAGAAGCAAAAAACCTGCAGCAACATAAGAGATCCATTTTAGTTCACAGACTGTAGAACCAAGTGCCCTATACTCAGCCTCAGCAGAAGAACGGGAAACAGTAGTTTGTTTTTTTGTTTTCCATGAGACCAAACAATTGTCCAAAAAAATGCAGTAACCTGTGAGGGATCTTCTGGTATCTGGACAGGAGCCCTAATCAGCATCACTATAAGCAGTTAGAGTGGCAGGGGAATCGATGGGATAAAACAGTCCTTAGGAGGGACTATTCTTGAGGTACCTAACCAAATGTAGAGTAACATCCCAATGAGTATTAGAAGGAGAGTTAACAAATTGACTAAGTTGTTGAACAGAATATGTAATGTCAGGTCTTATAAAATTGAGATAGAGCAATCTTCCAACCAACCTCCTATATTTAGTAGGATCATGAAATGGTGTAGTCAGATTAGCAATGAGTTTTAAGCCAGGAGGAAAAGGTGTACACTCAGGCTTACATTCAGTCAATCCAGTGTCTTGCAAGATATCTAGGATATACTTTCTTTGATGAAGATAAGTCCCCTGTGAGCCTCTTGCTATTTCAACACCCAAGAAATATTTTGCTCAGCCAAGATCCTTGATGGTGAATAGGTGATCCATATAAGATTTCAGATCATCAATTAGTGAGACATTATTCCCAGTTATCAAGACATCATCAACATATATGAGAAGAGCCAGGAAAGAGTCTTCTGATTTTTTTATGAAGAGGCAGTGATCATGTCTTGATTGAGTGAAACCAAAAAGTAGCAGCTTTTTCACAGAATTCATTATTCTATTCCCTAGAAGCTTGCTTTAATCCATATAGGCTTCTTTCAAGTTTGCAGACCTGACCTGGAGCAGCCTTTGTGTAGCCAGGAGGAGAAGGCATAAACACCTCTTCATGTAGATATCCATGTAAAAAAGCATTGTTTATGTCAAGTTGACATAGAGGCCATGACTTAGAGGTTGCCAGTGCAATGAGTAATCTCACAGTTACCAATTTAGTATCAGGAGAGAAGCTGTCAAAGAAATCCACTCCAGGCAATTGATGAAACCCTTTGGCTACCAATATAGCCTTGTACCTTTCCACAGATCCATCTGGATTCATTTTCACTTTGAATACCCATTTACATCCAATAGGTTTTTTGCCTGAGGGCAATTCAGTCAGAGTCCATGTGTTATTGTCCTCCAAAGCTTTTAGTTCCTTCTGCATAGCAAGCACCCATTTTACTGACTGGCAAGCCTGATTGTAAGAAGAAGGCTCTGTGAAAGAGTCTATTTTAGCCAAGAAGGCTAAGTAACTCTTTGTAAATAAGGGTGAGGATGTATATTGAAATGTGGATATTGAATATGATTCACCATCAGCAACTGGGATCCTTTCCTTTGGACATGTATGAGTTGTATGACAATTCATTACATAGTCTGAATGCCAAGCTGGTGTCTTTCTTATTCTAGAGCCTCTTCTTTCAATGACTTCTGGAGGTGAGTTGGTAGGAATAACTGTGTCAGGAGAGTCAGCCAAAATCTCAACATATGGCAAAGGAGTGTTAGTTGTTTGTGGAGTTAATCCCTTGTATGGCAAAATGTGTTCAAGAAAAACCACATCTCTGGAGGTAAAGATGTTTCCTGATTCAATGTCATATAATCTGTAGCCCTTTTGGCCAGTGACATATCCTATCATTATGCATTTTGTAGCTCTTGGTGTGAACTTGGATTTGTTTGGTGCTGTGTTTGTGGCATATGTGAGGCATCCAAAGGTTCTCAATGAGGAAATATCAGACTGATGTCCATATAACTTCTCAAAAGGTGATTTCCACTCTAACACTACACTTGGAATTCTGTTTATGATGTAGGAGGCTGTAAGAATGGAGTAGGGCCATAACTTGGAGGGAATTTCAGATTCAAACATTAAGGCTCTGGCTACATCCATTTTGATGTGGAGTATATACACAGGTATGTTGATGTTGTATCCCTTGTGTTTTCAGAAGATTCTGACAATCCTTTCCCATGAACTCTGATCTATTGTCTGTTCTGATTATTTTAACCCTCCTTCCATACTGTGTGGGAACCATTGAAAATAAATCTCTTAAGATGGAGATGGAGTTTGACTTGTGGCTCATTAGAAAAGTCCATGTGGCCCTGCTGTAATCATCTACAACTGTGAGCATGTATGGTGTGTTTGTGACTGAGTAATGATTATATGGTCCCCATATGTCCACATGTATCAGCTCAAGAATGTCTGTGCTTTGTATGCTGCTAGATGGGAAATATAGTCTGCTTTGTTTGGAGACATGAAAGACATCACATGGTGTTGATTGTTCCTTTAGTTGTGTATTGCATAGATGTTTCATATCAGGAATATATTGAAGTGTATGAGTAGAGATGTGACCAAACCTCTTGTGCCAGATTTCAAAAGGGACATCATGATTAGCTAAGAAGCTACTTGTGTGTGTTGCAGCCTTTGAAGTACTTGGTGAAAGAACATAAAGCTTTCCAATGAGTTCACCTCTTGCTATAATCAGGTTTGTATCTGTGTCCTGAAGTATGCAATGATCTGAGTAGAAAACACTCTTTATTCTTGATTGTGCTACAATCTGTGCAACTGATAGAAGATTGTACTTAAAAGATGGCACCAGAAGTACATCTGATAGGTGCAAAGTATCAGTCAGGTAAACCTTTCCTACATGAGTCACCCTCTTTTGTGATCCATCAGGTAGATACACTGAAATGTGAGAGTCAATAATAGAAAGCTCAGTCATCATTTTCTCATCATTACACATATGTTTGCTTGCTCCTGTATCAGTTATCAAGCTTCCAGGTTCAACTGAATCATGTGTAGACAATGCAAAGTGTAAAACTGGACCATTCTCATAATCAACCAGGTTGGCATAGTTATTTCCTGTTTTTGCTCATTTGAACTCCCTTTGTCTGAAAAACACTTAGTGATTTCTTGCTGAATCAAAGAGGCTATGTCAATTTGATTAGGTGGGGAGCTTTGAGAATCTGTCATGTTTCTTGAGCTATTTGTATCAGTTGTGCTACTCATGTTTGCACTGACTCGGTTCCTTTGTTCCTTAAGATCTCTGTACCAATCTGGAACGCCATGCAATTTAAAACATTATGATTTTTCATGCCCAGTTCCTTTGCAGTGATCACATATGAGATGATATTTATCCTCTTTGCTTTTCCTTGCTTGAAATCTTCCTGAAAAATTCCCAAAATTTGAGTTCCAATTGTTCTGCTTATTCTTTCCAGAATTACTGCTTCTGGCTTGAAATCCAGAGTTCTGTCCTTTGTTGTTTCCAAAACCTTTTCCTGCATTTCCAAATCTAGAGAGCAATGCTAAGTTGTTATGTGTTTCAGCATTTGTGATCTGCAGACTCCTCTGTTTCTCAACTCTTAAAACCATTGAGTAAGCTTTGTTAACTGTTGGCAAAGGATCCATCAACAATATCTGACTTTTAACATGTTCATAACTTTCATTTAGTCCCATTAGAAACTGCATTAGTTTTCTATTTTGCTCAACATCATGTAATCTCTTTGCAGATCCACAAGTGCATGTTGGAAAAGGAATTAACACAGAATATTCATCCCACAATTTTTTTTAATTTTGTAAAATATACTGCAGCAGAATTATTTCCTTGAGAGAGTAGCAATTTCCTTTTCTAGCTGAAATAATAATGGACCATTGCTTTCCCCAAATCGTTCACATATATCAATCCATAGCTCTCTAGCTGAATCAACATATAAGAAAGCTTCGACTATATCCTTAGAAATCGAGTTCAATATCCATGATGTGATCATGTAATCAACTTTACGCCATTGATCATACGATGCAGAATCAGATTGAGGCTTGACRATCGTACCATCTATAAACCCTAACTTATTTTTCGCGCCGATAGAGGTTTTAATAGATCGACTTCATGGAAGGAAATTRTTATTCGTGAGTTGCGTAGATACTAAAGCCATCCCAGGATGATCTGATCCTTGCATATGCATCGGGTCTTCTTCTCGAACTGTGATTTGAGTTGCAGACGATGAAGCTGTGTTGGAATTCAACGCCGGCCAAGTGTTCACCGTGAGTTTGTGCGCCATCATTGAGCTCTGTTCTTGTATTGGAATTGCAATTCGAGGACGATCTCTGATCCTCGCTCTCGATACCATGTAAAATTGTATGTATATTATATGCATGTAAAATGCAGAAGAAGAAAAGAGGAACTGTAATTTTAGTTTTCCATTATCTCATACCAACTACAATCGGTTTTGTCCCCCTTTTATATTGTTTGTTACATTCAACTAAAAGACAAGAAAAGGAATGAAAGTGTTTACAAAACGCCAGATCATTTCCTTTGTGTGTGTGCATGTGCATGGAATTTCATTTGCATTTTGACTTGGTTAACACAGATTATACCTATGATCAAATTCGTGCGTAACTGTGGAATTACGTTTTATGAAAACTCAGTTCTGTAATTGAAAAAGCCGCGGAATCTAGGGTCATGAGACAATTTTTTAAATTAACATGTAAAAATGACGTGGTGATATAATTGATTTTAGATTGTACAAGTATCAAATATACATCTAATAAGACCCTAAAGTTCTCGGTAATTAAAAAAGTCGTTTACAATGGAACAAATATTCAAAAGTGATTGAAAATAGAATTTGGTAGTAGTTGCAAATAGAAGGTGAAAATTGATTAGGTTAAGAATTTGCAAAAAGAATTATTTATAATCCATATAATTTTTAAGAATTATTTTATGTTTTTATATTTATTTCTAGTTTTATTAATTATTTAGAAATTAAAATTTTATTAATATTAATAAAAAAATCATATAGATTTTTGTATTTATTTATAATTTCTTAAGATTATTTTATATTTTAATATTTATCATTGATTTTTCAATTTTTTATTTATTAAAACTTTATTAATGATTCAAGGAAAAAATATGTTTGCCTTAAATTTAATATTTAAAATTAAAGAAAAATGATAAGAAAATGTAGGATCACGTCACGTCAGAAAAATGCTCAAATTATTTTTTTTAATTACCTATTTTGATGAATTGATCAACTTAGCATATGTGATTTGATGATAACCAAYGTCATGTACCTTTTTTTAGAATGCATGACCAATATAATAGATCAAAATGAAATTCTTCCAAAATTTTTATCGTCAATTTAATATTTAAAATTAAATAAAATAGATAAAATATTATTGAATCACGTCATGTGTAGAAAAACCCGATCGAGATAATTTGTACCTAATTTTATAATTTCATCAAATTATTATAAATATTTTTATATTGGACAAAATTATAATTCTTTTTTAGAAAGTTAATAATATAATAAACTAAAAAAAATAATGTTTCCTTACTTGGAGTAATTAACATTTATTTCGAAAAATTATTTGTTTACTACACACAACTACACTACAAGAGAGTTTAAAAACACAGAAGAGAAATTMTTTTGGGTTGCCAAGAAACGAACGTGATATAAATAAAATTCTTGGTCGTTTGAAATAAAATTTCCTTACTTAGATATAGGAAAGAGAAAGATTCTGTAATTAATACAATCAATTAAGACGCGTCCTCAATAATTAGGGTTCCTCTACTCCTATATATTCGTGCTTCCCGCTTCGCTTTCTTCATCAAATTAACGCTCTTAATTTCGAGTTCTCTGTACCGATTGATCATTAATTTCGAAGATGATGACGTCAGAGTCGTTCCCGCTGGGAATGAGATTCCATCCCACAGAAGAAGAGACGATGAGTTTTCTGCTGCATAAGGTTATTGGCTCACAGCCGTTGTCCTGTCCCGATTTCATCCGCACAGCCGATCTGTACGGCCAGAAAGAGCCATGGGAGCTTTTCGGGGATTCGGACGAGAAAGAGCTTTACTTCTTCACGGAGCTCAAGAAGGTTGGCAACAAGAAAACAAGCCAGAGGTTCTTGCGCAATGTTGGAAAGGGCACGTGGATGAACAAAGGCCAGAAGA
This sequence comes from Phtheirospermum japonicum, assembly GCA_014905375.1. NCBI lineage: Eukaryota > Viridiplantae > Streptophyta > Magnoliopsida > Lamiales > Orobanchaceae > Phtheirospermum > Phtheirospermum japonicum. The sequence continues at coordinate 186,652 of BMAC01000997.1, read as the reverse complement.
AGATGGTTTACGGCCGAAGGAAAAATGTGATTATCGGATACAAAAGGTGCTACAGATATGAGAGGAAGAAAGATTGCCACGTGGATGATGACCAGAATGGAAAGTGGCTTTCAAAAGAATACATTCTTCCTGATAAAATACTCAAGTGTGATCAAGTGAAAGAAGAGTACAAGGACTATGCACTCTGTATTCTCAAGAAGAAGGGGGGTTCTTCTCGAAAGTCTCCACATGTCGAGAGCGGATTCGACAACAATCTGTTTTTGGAAGCAAGTATGCTGCCGATAGTTAACGTGGATGATAATGGTTGGGAATCATGTTCTCGAGAATTAATAACTATTAATCAACAAGCTGATTGTGTTGGTGGAAATAACGGCGGCCTTAATAATTTGGAGATCAACAAGTTTTCGAATGATGAGATGATGACGATGATGATACCTTATAATTCGGAGATGCCTACTGTTGATTTACGTGTGGATGATAATGGCTGGGAATCATGTTCCCGAGAATTAATAACTAATAATGAGCAAGCTTATTGTGTTGGTGAATTTAGCAGCGGCCTTAATGAGGGACGTCTTGTGGAGTTCAACAAGTCTTCGAATGATGAGTTGATGATGATGCCTCACAATTCGCAGGCACCTTTTGATTTACGTGTGGATGATAAATTTGAAGGAGGAGAGAGTCTTGCAGATGATAGGTTTCAAGGAGGAGAGAGATGTACGGATGATCTGCTAGATTTCTTCGATTCCGATCTGCCTCTAACATTTCCTATCTCTGCGCTTTGAACAAGATCGATCACCATTCTTTTATTCTTTAATTCTTTTTAGGGTTACTCGTTTTCCCAATTAATTTTTACTTGTGTGTTCAATTTAATTGGGTTTTCATGAGGCTTATTGTAACCAAGGGTTTGAAGTTTTTGCACATGTTAAACCTGTGGTTTATTGTGAATGAAAATTGCTTGTGAATGTAGAGAGGGTCAATTTTCAAGCTGCAATGGCTTGTTTTGCATCAGTGGCAGAAACGTAATTGTTTTTGTGGACGACTGTCATAACTCATCTATTTGCAAGCCCTGCTATGAAGTTGTCCAAGACTATTTTGACCTGTTTTATAGGAGATAAATATATTGATTATATGTTATATATGTATGGGTGGACGCATGTTTCAATCTGTTTTATAGAAGATTTTTATATATTGTATGTATGTTTATGGGTGCACTTGCGCCCTTGCGTGCAAGTGCAAGTGTGCACAACTTAGATGCGTGTACATACGTATATTTATTTATACACAAAACAGGGGGAGTGGCGATTCAAATTTTAGAAAGTTCATGTTTTGAGGAACGGAAAATTTYATTTTTGGTCCATTATATTGGTCACTTTACAAAAATAGTACGTGACGTTGGCCAGCATCAAATCACGTCTTTTAAGTTGACAAATTCATCAAATAAGGTAAAAAAAAAAGAGCCTAATCTGACTTCTATGCTTACGTGGCATGACTTGATCATTTCTTATCATTTTTAATTTATATTAAATTGTGAAATTAAAAAAAATTACCGTCAATACCTAATTCACTCGGCAACAACTCCACGATTTCATCTTCAATCTCACACCACGTTCTCCTCTTCACCAAAGAACCCATTTAATTGCGAATCGCGTAAATCTCTATTTATTAATGAATCAACGTCTTAAAGAACCACACAGTTGGCCACCGGAAAACTATCAATTCTCTTGCACAATTCATCTACCAACGGAGAGTCGCCATCCTGATCGCCAATTGGAGAAATCCACGGCTTCGAATTGAAGTGGGGTGTTGAGATATCAGTCAAAAGTTCATCCACCAACTTAAAAATCAACTTCTGGTTGCACCGGTGGCTTAAAACGGTGTTGCGGCAGCTGGAGGCAGCGGTGTTGGTGTGGAAGAGTTCGAGGGTGTGGAATATTGAAGGGTCGATGGAGTGCGAACCGGTGTTGGGTTTGTTGATGACACTGGCGAGTTTGAGGATTTTCAAGACACTACTACAGAAACAGCTTTCTAAGGCTGTTAAAGACGGTTCACTGAAAACCGCCTTTAAAATACTTTTAACGGAGGTTGTGACTAAAACCGTCGTTAAAAAGGTCATTTTACGGCGGTTTCCTCAAAATCGACGTTAAAATTGGATATCAACTAATTTTAACGTCGGTTCCCTATGAACCGCCGTAAAAGTGACACAATCTACGGTGGTTATAAAAAGTGCACCAAAAAAGGGCGTTTCTAAAACCGCCGTAAACTTAACATTTTACGGCGATTATAAAACCGACGTCAAAACTCACTCAGAACTGCCGTTAAATTCTGCTTTTTTACGGGGGTTTTGAAAAATCGCCGTAAAAATTTACGGCGGTTCGAAAACCGCCATTAAAAACCCAAAAAAAACTGCCTTTAAATCCCCTTTCTACAGTAGTGAGATGTAATTTCTGTACTCCGCCGTAGCACCGCCGGGGAGGGCGACGGCGCAACCGTGAGCACTGTCTGGCTGTATTGCGGTTTTTGGGGCTTTGAATACATTGCTTGGAGCTGCTTGTACGAATGGCTCGTTCTACTAGATAGCTGCGTGATCCTTTTCGTTGAAAGAACATCTGATACCTGCAACTGCATTTTTCACCAACTCAATATTAAATAACCCAAAGAAAAAAAAATTACATTTCTTCGAGTTGTTTACCTATTTTAGAGGTAATTTTGTGGGAGGAGGAGAAGGATCTTTCTTGTTCTTGAATGAATAATTATATCTCTCACTATCCCCAACTTTTTTGCTGCCCTTCAACTGCGTCTTTTGGGCTTCCGATGAAATAATTACTTGAGCCTTGGTGCCTGAATTTGTTGCCACCTGTTTATTCTTGTTGGCGTTGCCACCTGTTTATTCTTGTTGGCGTCCAATAACCTRAGCTTCGGTGAGCGAGGTGTTGTAGTTTCACCTTCAAACTCCGATAAAATCTTTGAATCATATTTTTTCTTGGTGGGCTTAACAGGAATAAGATTCTCATCCCTTCTCACGTGTTGCTGCTCTCTGTTTCTGCTGTTATTTGCGTAATTATTAGGCAATTAGGTTTATTTTCTTTAAMTTCACAATATAATTTAAATAAAAAATGATAAAAAATTATTCAATCATGCCACGTAAGCATAGAAGCCCGATCGGGCTTTTTTTTGTACCTTAGTTGATRAATTTATCAATTTAATAGAMGTGATTTGATRCTGGCCAACATCACGTACTCTTTCTGGAAAGTGGCCAACATAATGAATCAAAAATGGAATTTTCCCTTTTGAGGATATACCGAAAAACATCCTGATAGTGTCTGTTGGATATTTTTTGATAAATTGGTCAATTTAGCAGATGTGGTTTGATGATAACCAATATCACGTACTTTTTATGGAATATGGTTAATATAATGGACTTTGTCTCTACATCATTGAAATAACGAGCACAAAATGTTAATGCCTCTTTTGCCACATATGACTCGGCAATCGACCTCTGGCTTAGTCGGGTTTCTTACACACCCCTTGATCTCTTTCAAATATGATTCAATTGGATACATCCACCTCAGGTGTTCGGGTTCCCCTAAAATCGTCTCTTTAGGGAGATGCATAATTAAATGGACCATAATACCAAAAAAAAAAACACAAAACACAAAACAATCCAAAAATATTAGAAATTATAATATAGAAAATTACAGTTTTCCTTTTACAAAATTTTCCTTTCTATTTGAGTGTGTGTATGGTGTGCATTGGCAAATTTCTATTCTCCCTTATTTTGCCTATTATGTGATACAAAATGAATTCAACTACACTTGGTCCACCTCATGTGAGACTCAGTTATTAATTAAATTAATATAATAATATTAATTAATTAATATTAATCAACATATACAATATACAATACATTGGTCTCAAACATGAACACATTTCTTGTTCCACGCTTCTAATTTGTTCTTTTTGTTAGATGAATAATATATTTCATGATGAAAATAAATATTCAAACCAAAAGTATTTAAAAAATAAATTGACAAAATTTATTTGGGTAATTTCTCAATTACATGGTTCATTTTTATTTAATTCTTTGTGTAATTGTTTATGGAGATGGAAGTGATGATTATTTCCCAAATGTATTGTTGATTTCCATGTGGTTCTTTTATTTTGAAAACAAACACAATTGTTTCTTTTGGATTACTTATTGGAAGGACAACATCAATATTCTGGAAGGATAAGTCCTTCCATACACAAGAAGAATGATTACTTATTGGAACAACAACATCAATGGACAAGTCCTTCCAAACACAAGAAGAAGGATTTACTCCCATTTATCTGTCATTGCTGCAAATTTCTTGAATACTATATTTCATGATTTCACAAACACAGATGTACTGTAGATTTTAACGATGGTTCTTTATTTTTGGAAACAAACACAAAAACAAACACAGCAGGCAGGGAGAAGAATTGAAATCATATCTCTGTTTTGTTTCCTCAGGTTCACTTATTGGAAGGACAACATGAACATTCTGGAAGGACAAGTCCTTCCAAACACAGGAAGAAGGATTTACTCTCGGTCATTGCTGCAAAAAAAAAATTTGAGGAGAAAGTGAGAAGTACCGAAGCTGCTCGGGAGGAGAATGTTAACATTAATGTTGAAAATTTTTGGGGAGAGGAAGGTGAAAATTAGGTGAAAGGTATTAAACGAGGTTAGTGATATTTTGGAAGGACTTTTGTTTTTTTATTGGAAAGACTATTGTTCCAACAGATACACCATTAAATTGGTGCTCTGTTGGCAAGACTATTGTACTTATAGGAGCGACATTGTCGTTTCAATATGTTGACATTCTGTTGGGCCGACAATTATATTTAAAGAGATGACAAATGTCATTCCAATATGTAAATTGACCTACAGGAACGACTTATATATGTCGTTCCTATATGTTTATCCTATAGGAAGGACATGATTGTCGTTCTAATATTGTCCTTCCAATTGGTCTCATTGGTGTAATGATTGTCCCTTATAGTGTTTAATAAAATTTCAAACTCGTTCTAAACAATTATGCCACTTTCATTTCATCAATGGAAGTAAGCTGACACACATCATCTTGTTCCTACACATAGTAATTATTTGCAGACCTTTTCCATATAAGAACAATTTGATTAGATTTATCAAAAACACAACATGTTTCTTTGTTAAGCCTAACACTCATATCTTGGTCACACAATTAGCTAACGCTGATGATGTTAGCTTTTAAATTCTCAACTAGTAAGACATCATCAAAATCGGGTAAACCTCTAACACACAAAGTTCCCTTTCCATTTACCTTATTTCTAGACCCATCATAAAAACTAACATACCTGTCCAAAACTGGAATAATATTACTTAAAAAGGATCTGATTCCCGTCATGTGGCGTGAGCAACCACTATTAAAGTATCAAGTCTTCCTATATCTAGATTTAACGATACAAATTCTTGAGTAACTCCTAAACTCATTTCTTACCAAAGTTTCTATTTGAGTATTGTTCTTGACATCAACCTTAGTTCTAGGTGTTTTCAAAGTGAACCCTTTACAACTCCAAGAATCAATTTTACCTGTTGAAAGGTCATGATACATTCTATAATACTTTGGTCAAATATGACCATAAATGTCACAATACTAACATTTGGGAAATAAACTATTTTGTCTAGACACGTTTGTGAGATTATGAGTCGTGTAGACTAGTTTCTGTTTGAACACTTTTGGAGAAGATACTTGAACGCGCACTAGTGGAACACTGCGATTTGCTCTGACCTTGTTGGTGTTTTCATTTGGAATGAATCTCAGGTCTCTTACCAATTCTGGTCAATTCATCAAGCTTTGATTTTTCATAGTTTAGCCTGCTCATGGGTGATTTGCTTCGTTCAACTTGTTTGTGACGGCTTCCTTGTCCTCCATAACTTGAGAAAGTTCTCCTTAGTGCTTTATTTCATCGTCTTTTACTGAGAGACCTCTACACATGAAATAATTCAATTTTCAAGAAATCAACAGTTTGATTTTTATCATCCCAAATCTATTGGGAGTTTTTTTCTTTGAAATCGAATGTGGTTGTTTGAATCGTGGGAAAATTTTATTTTTGATACATTATGTTGGTCACTTTCCATAAAAGGTACGTGATGTTGGCCAGCATCAAAGTACATCAACTAAGTTGGCAAATTCATCAAATATTGTACATTTTTATCATGTTCGGGCCCAAATACTGACGTGGCGTGATTATTTAATTTCTTATCATTCTTTGTTTAATTTTAAATATTAAATAGAGGCGAAAAATTATTTTTGCCTTTCCTTCTCATTTAATTTCTTTTCTTTATTTCTTTCTTCCAAGCAGGTGTAATAACAACCTGGTTTGTTTGTTTTTTTCAATAATTTATTTGGTATTTATATCATAAATAAATATCATGGTGGAAACACAAACACCAAATTAAAACTTAAAAAGTTCAAAACAATCTACAAAAACTTAATACTATTTATGTACATATACAGAATGCGAAATTTTCTTCAAAGCAGTAGGTATCAATGTTGTAAAGTTGGCTATAAATTTTCTTCACAATACATAATACCTTTACTAATCAGTATATATTACAATGTACATCAAACAAACAACAACAACAACAATAAAAAAAATCTACAGCTCTAGCAAAGTTGTAAAGTTGGCTAGACACACACACACAGTAAAATAACAAGAAAAGCAAAATCAAAACAAAATAAAAATCTTGATTAGTAAAGGTAATAATAATAAACAACAAAATCTTGTCTCAGTCCAGTTATATCCCAATCAATCCATTCAAGTTCACGGAACACACACACGAATTACAAGCAATATCGGATTTTTTTAAACATTTAATTTAAGAAATAAAATACAATTGGGATTAACATTCGACAAATAATCCCATATACCAAGCCAAAATCAACCATCAATAAGAAGAACAGGCATCCTTCTTATTAGAATTGTAAGTATTGAAGCTTTTTCCTTGCTGCTTTCTTCAAAAAAAATTCAGAGTTGAAGTAATGACATCATCTTGTTCTTCCCGGCTCCGTATGCGATCACGAACGCCTCCCGCCGAGGCAGCGGGTCCCCCCGCCGCTACCGGAGCACCACCGCCTTGTCCGTCTCCTCGAGGACCAGCGAGTGGACGGTGTACGCCGTTTTCTCGAACAGCGATTTGATGGCCGAAATGGTCGAAGGATGTTGTCCATCGGAACCGAACGGCGTGTCCAAAATCGAAACACCAGGGCCGACGTGGCCACCCACCGCTCAGATCCGCCGCCACCACCACAAATTCATGAACACCCATTTGTGAACACCCACCGCCCAGATCCGCCGCTCGAAAATTTGTGACCATCCGTCGTCGCCGTTGCTCTCTCTGATTCTCTTCGAGCCATGGAAGTGTGTACAGTGTAAGAGAAAGGGAGAGAGATGAAGATGCAGGCGGAGATGAAATATAGAAAAGGGAAAAGGAAAAATAAGAGAAAAAATAAAATAAAATAAAAGAAATTAAATGAGAAGGAAGGGCAAAAATGTATTTTCACAATCTTTTAATATTTAAAATTAAATAAAAAATGACAAGAAATTAAATAATCCTGTCACGTCAGCATTTGTGATGAGAATGTACTATATTTGATGAATTTGCCAACTTAGTGGATGTACTTTGATGCTGGCCAACATCACGTACCTTTTTTGAAAAGTGGTTAACTTAATATATCAAAAATGAAATTTTCCCTAGATCGCAATAAATTGTTCTCTTAATCTTTGTTGAGTAAATAATATTCAACCTTTGATTTAAGGTTGCGTTCATTTTCCTTAGTTTAGATTGCCCTATTAGTAAGGAATTAACATATTTCCATTTTTGAAAGGTTTATTATTAGACACAACATATTAATTGATTTTGGCTTTAAGTATCTTTTTGGTTTGATTTATCTCAAAGAATCTCTCCGCCACATGTTCCATCGTGCTATACATTTCTCCATATGTAGGTGTTCCTTCGTCATCTGAAAGATCAGTATCAACATATTTCGAAAGTAGTTGTTGGAATAGTTCCTTACCTGATTGTGGTCCATTTTCATCATCCCTAGGGGATAAGTAGCTCGAACCATGTACATATAGTAGATGCCAGCCATATTTATATTGAGTTATTCTAATCATTCCACCCAAGGTCAATCCGTGTATATAGGAACTTGTTCTGGTGCCAATTATAAGATTAAAATATGTCCTCATGTGCACTGCACGAATAATAATAGAGTAATTATAATTACAAACAGTGAATATTGTGTTATTGTTCAAATAATAGTGACAGAACAATAAAAACTAAATGAATCGTACATATAAACATTTATGAGGAAAGAATCCATATTTCCTCTCGAACCTCTTTCATTGAAATATACAAGTTGAATCAAGGAATCCCTCATCAGTAAAATAACCTTGTGTCATCTATCTCAACTACTTATTCGACGATCTCCCATCGACTTGACGAGCACCTTGGACTTCCTCCAGTTGCTCAACGATGACCTCCTGTCACAGCTATGTTCAACACGTTGAACTCCCTTCAAATACTAATTACGATATCCCGTCAACTATAGAAAAGTTATGCGAGTTGTTGTTCAAACAATGTCTATCATTGATTGGATTAAGCTCGTTGTAAATTGCTCATCAGAGAGACTCAAATCAAATATAATACAAAGGAATTCGTAAAAACTTCTATCATTGATTTATCACAATTCTTTGATTCTTTAATTTTTTTAGGGTTACTCGTTTTCCCAATTAATTTTTCCTTGTGTGTTTAATTTAATTGTGTTTTAATGAGGCTTACTGTAAACTTAACCAAGGGTTTTAAAGTTTTTGCACATGTTAAACCTGTGGTTTATTGTGAAAGAAAAATGGCTTGTGAATGTAGAGTAGCCATCACGTGCTTTGTATCCTCGCGAGCCTTTTTTCCACCTCCTAAGTTCTTAAAATTTGTACCAATTGCACGAGGGTATTTGCAAGCCCTGCTATGAAGTTGTCCAATACTGTTTTGATCTATTTCATAGAGTACATATGTGTAATGGATGGGCGCATGTTTCGATCTGTTTTATAGAAGATATTTATATTGTATATATGTGAATGGTGCGCAACTTAGATGCGTGTACATACGTAAATATATTTTATGTACAAAAAACACAGGCCTAGGGGAATGGTGATTCGAGTTTTCGTAAGTTCATCTTTCGAGTATTCGCACGTATGGCCGACCAATCGAGTTTGGTATAAATCTAATCGAAACTTAAATAATGCAGATCTTCTTATGAATATAAGATTTATTTACTCATTGGTTCTCCAAATTTTAAAATAATTTCTTAAATTGGAAAATAAATGCTGAAAATTATATTTTGGATGCAACTTCGATCATTTGGGTGTTTTTGTAATTAAAATAATTTCAAAAATATTTGCTATCTTGATTAATTTTACCTTCTTATATATAGCCATGGGAAGGTTAATCAACCAGATGTTTTATATATTATCAACAATTATATTCTCATGACCTAACATGTACACAAACTTAAAATAACAACCTGGTGTGTACTATATTATCATATCTATAAACCAACAGCTTTGATGGTCCGCCCAATGGATCCCGACTGAACTGAAGTTACGAGCATACTATGTTCCATCTTATATTGCAATATCAATACACTAGATGAATGACAGTGTTATAACGACACCATCATATACACATAGCATTTAATTGAAGTATTTGAAACTCCGGATGAAACACGATATGAAATAAAATATCTTATTTAAAAAATCACGGGCTAAATGATCAAGGAGCAATAAATGATCATGTTCTCTGCCACAGCAAATGAATGAGACTGCAATTGTTAATTTCCAAAAACTACAATACAAACCATAAGGAACAATTACATTTGTTCTTTTTATTCACTATTTTTTTTATATAAAACGAAAAAGAGATGTTTGGAACTAGTACAAGAAGAACTGACCACAGTGCCGATCAGTTGGCAAAAGTGGGGCCTCGTTAAAGTAAAACCCACAAGGAAAAATCTCAAGTTGGGAAAAAAGAGTACACCTAAAATGTATATAAGAAATGAATAATTACAGTTCGGTAAACTGTAGATGAGGAAAATTACTTCAGATCCAGAATCCACGTCGAATCTCCTTCGTCATGAGTTGAACTGCAGACAGCCAGCAGAAAGCAGTCAAAAACCAACTCAAAGCTACCAATATAAACTACATCCAAAAACATGTACAATAACCAAAAATAAAAACCTTTATGTATACATTATGTTATAAAGTCTAAACATCCAGCGTACGGCTGTGAGAATCTGCCTCAGATTTCATATCCAATACCGTGTTTATCAGTGCACCAGATCAATGACACTTGTTACAATAGCATCATGTCATATACCGTGGCAGTTACCTAAAATATTTGAGACACTATATGGAATAAAACATCCTAATTGAAAGATAACGAGCTAAATGATAAAAGAACAATAAATTCTCAAGCTATTGCTAGATTATCCTTTACCTTCCTTTTCCCCCACACCCGATCGAAATTGGCAATTAACTAAATTTTTTCAAAAGACATCATTTTATGAACCCTTGGAGAATCTCCAAGTCCATTGATAATTATGTGGCAAATATTTAATGTTTTTTTTTCTTATTTGGCATGTGGACAAATTCGACCATCAATTGTTTTTATTTATCTCCAATACATGTGGTCTCTTTCGCCTCCAAAATAAATTAAAAAAGTATAATATTTTTTTTTAATGTTTTTATGTTGATCTTAATAAAATGAATTTGTTGAGTTGGTAGCCACAATTGAGGTCTGAAACTAGATCATGTTTGAGACCATGTTTCCTTTTTTATACTGCCAAGTCATCAAGACTCTTATTATGATTTTTGGCATTGGAATAGATCAAAAACCATTTTTTTAGCTTAGGTGGCAAGAATTAATTCTTAACCAACTATAGCATTGGAGTTGCTTCTTGGGTCAAACTCTACCCACTACTATCTTTGCATGTGTAGACATCATTTATCATAGAATGCAAACATATATGCACATCTTATAATAAGCACAATGTTCTTACATCATATATAACCCACATATATTGTGTCATAGAAACAAATCAACAAAATTCAGATCTTTTCAAACAGAATATATCTCTTCATATTAATTCATGATACAAATCAACAAAATTCAGATCTTTTCAAACAGAATATATCTCTGCATATTAATTCATGATACAGGGTGCCACAAAACCAATATAACTCATGTTTTGAAAGCATATCTAAACTCATCTTATTCGCTATAACAATATCAACAACAACATAGTCGTTGTAAATAAAACAAGTTCTGCCATGAAATTACATTGTGATAAAACAATAAATCAGATGCAAACATATCAAAAAAAAAATCACATGATTTTAGCTATGACTTCGTCTCTAAAACCACTGATCCCAATACCAACAAGCATCGACTACGCAAGCAGTATGAGAATTTAGAAAGTCTTGACTTGTAGGTTAAGGACAAGTTCACGAAAATAGAAGACAATTAAAAGTTATCCTATCATCAATAAGAAACCATTCCCGATACCTCTTCAAAAAGAATTCATAGCAAACAGTATGAAAAAGTCCAAAAGCAGATAGTTACCAACTATTCACAATCATTTCTTCAAGTGCTGGCATCATCGATCATCTTCCTCCTCTTTCTTGCTTTAACTGGTTTCATTCCTTCGATGTATGTCAAGTTCTCGGTATATCTTTGAAGCACAAAACGCTGGCCGTGCGAACCACGACATAACAATTCCCTAACACATCTCGTCTCAGGGTCAAACAAAAAAAGTTGGCCATCAGTGCGCTCCCCAATAATTTTCCCATTCTTCGTCCAGTGCCAAATAGAAAGCACATTCACTTCAATGCGCCCACAAGTACGATCCTTCCTCCAAACTTGCTCACTATCATGAAACACCCAAACATCAAGATATTTAACAAGTCCTTCATTGTCTCTGGCAAACATAAGAGCACCAAGACAACCATTATAATCAGTCAATCCTATTTGTGCCGTTACATCGTAACTATAAAGGTCTGACAGAGGCACAACCTTGAAAACCAGTTTTGTCACATCAAAACAAACCAAAACTGTAGTAAACATTGGAACTGTGGCAGGACTATAAACAGAGGAAATCCAATACGGATTTCCATTCACAATCAGATCACATTTAGTCCGTGACACAGTAAACGTAAAATCCACCTCAATATTAATCCAAAAATCTAAATTAACTGAGTACACCTCAACCCCATTAACGAACATGCCCACAAAAGGTAAGTGACTCTCCGTACAAACCATCTTCACCACCTTAAAATCATCCCACACATCATCATACCCAAACCCTAAGGACACCCTCTCATGAAGCTCATATTCTTCTAACTCAGAAAATCTCTTGAATAACTGCAGAGCAGGGTTCCACAAACGAATCACGTTGCTATGTGGTGGGGTGCTAAAGCAAACCAAGCCATTGCAACACCCCACAAAATCAATATCGATCTGGGTACGAGAAAATGGTCGGTCAAGGATCATGGGCTTATTCTCATTGGGCCCGATTTTGAAGTGAGACAAGGTGTTACAAGAGTGTCTGTGAATAATAAATGAGTCGTTTTCTGGGTCACTCGAAAACTGACCCTGGTGCAATTTCTTGAAACTTGGGGTGCATAAAAGAAATAGCCATGTCTTGCAAACCGATTTGAATCTGACGATGGATTTCACCGGTAGGCGCGTGAGGATGCAAACAATTAAGTCTTCAGGAAGAATACAATCCGCCATGGCGTTGATTTCTGGAGGTTGAATTTTGTTTTGGATTGATTTTCTTTTCAGCCGCCTTTCCCGTTTTATCTTGTGCAAAAGTCGAAGAGAAAAGATATTGAAACGAGAGAAAGGGTTTGACGAGTTTTTCAGCCGCATTTCTTGTTTCATCTTGTGGAAATTTGGAAGAGAAGGGAAAGGGAAATGACAGAAAGGGTTTGAAGGTAGGAGACGGCGGCCGAAATAATTGCAACACTTTTTTATGAGTGAGAGAAAAAGAAAGGGTTTGATATTTATTGTGTCAGAGAGAGAAAGGGTTTGAAGAGTAGGGTTTCCGATTACATATTTTTCAACACTTTCCACTTCTAGATGAATGACAACAAGATGTTATTATAATTGTACATAACATGAGTTTAGTAAAACAAAAAATCAGTAAGCGTGTCCATATTTCTATGCCATCTTGATGTTTTGATGTTTAGTAGTGGTTATTTCTTTTAGAAAGAATCACATTTTTGGTCCTCATCAGGTGAAATAGATAGGTTAGTGCAGGATTCAAAGAATGGAGAAATTCCCCACTAGCGAACAGATGATAAACTCTTTCGTTTCGGTTTGATTATAGGCTAGATATGTTAAGGAGATTGTGATTGATGAAGCAATGGAGCATTTATGGATTATAAGTATAGGACTTTCACGGTGTCGTAAATGCACCATTTTTCACTTAGTTCGACATATACTAAAGGAATATAAATAATTGCGGCAAATTGTCGCGAGTGATCAGATAATAACTATTTCTGCTTGATCGTGAGACTAGCTATGTTAAGGAGATTGTGATTGAAACTCGTAAGTATTTATGGCTATATCATTATATAATAGAGAGCGACCTGATAAGCCCAGGTCGCCTGGTCATAAACTGCTTAGCGACCTCAAGAAGAATGCAGTGCCAGGTCGCACTGTTGGCGACCTAATGCCTGGCGACCTGGTGTTGAGCGCAGTGCCAGGTCGCATGATTGGTGACCTCTCAGGTCGCACGTTCGGTCGCTCAAAGGTCGAGCGTACTACCAATAATGAGTTGCAGATGAGGACAACCTACCCGACGTCAGCTTATGGTGTCAACCCCAATTCAGTACATCCATCTGTTAGGATGTACTGTAGCAATAGTAACCACATGATTTGAATTAATGTACTGTAGCAGTTCTAGCCACATATTTTAGGGTTACCTTTACTATAAATAGTGGCACATTCTCTGATGTAATTATGCAGAAATGAATGAATGAAATTTGGGCAAAAAAAAGTTAAATACAAAATATCTCAAATATGTATTCTTCACTTTCTTTCATGGTATCAGAGCCAGGTTTTTACCTGGCTCTGAACACCTCTTTTCCCTCTTTTCTCGTCTTCTTCTTCCCTGCCCTTATATCTGATGGAGGGTATCACACCTCCACATCATGAGGATCAAGCGAGCTCTCACGCAGTATTTCAAAACACTTCTCTTTCTTCTCAAAACTCAAACACAACTATCCAGCTGCAAAATAAGCTCATCTCTATCAAACTAAATGACTCAAATTATCTACTTTGCAAAATGCAAGTTTACACAGCCGTCAGAGGGTACGGGCTTGAAGGCTATCTTACTGGAGAAATCAGACCTCCACCGCAGTTCACTGAAGGATCAGTTAACCCAGAATTTCTGCTCTGGGTCCGTCAAGATCAATTGTTAGCATCTTGGCTTCTCTCCTCTCTTTCTGAAAGTCTGCTTACCATGATGGTTGGTCTTGCATCCTCGAGAGAAATCTGGCAAGCTCTGGATGCCAACTTTTCCAGTCAAACTGCAGCTCGGAAGATGCAGTACAAGATGCAGCTCTCCTCTATCAAGAAAGGAACAATGAGCATAAGAGAATATGTTAACAAAGTCAAGAGTTGTTGTGACATGCTCGCTTCAGCTGGTCAACCCGTTTCAGAAGAAGATCAAGCAATGCATGTTCTCACCGGGCTTGGAGGAGATTTTGACCCAGTAGTGGTTGCCGCTATAGCTCGGAGTGACTCACTCACCCTCAGGAACATTCTGCCTCTGTTATTAAGTTTTGAGAACAGACTGGAAGCTGGAAATCCATCCAACTTCATCAATACCGAAGGATCAAGCCCTACTATAAATTTTGCCAATCAGTACTCTGGCCAGAAGAAGGACACCTGGACTGGTGCAGGAGCGAACAGAGGAAGAGGTCTCCACCCTGGAAGAGGTGACCGTGGGAGGACCAACAGCTACAGAGGACGAGGTGAAAGAGGTTTCAGACCAGGAAACAGGTCGCCTTGTCAAATATGTGGTTACTCTAACCACTCTACTAACAAATGCTATTATCATTTTGATACTGCCTACACTGCCCAGTCCAATACACAGAACAGTCTCAACACTTCAGCGAGCTCCTACTATGCCTATCCCGTGACTCAATCCATTGATCCCTCTGCCTTATCACTGTCAGATTCATGCAGCGATGCGAGCTGGTATGTTGACTCTGGAGCCTCTAATCATGTCACAAATGATCTTGCTAATCTCAACATGGCCTCAGAATTTCAAGGAAATAACAAGGTTCAAGTATGAAATGGATCAGGTTTGTGTATTTCTCATATTGGTAATTCACAGTTCCATTCCAGCAACAAATCCTTTTTACTCAAAAAACTTCTTCATGTACCACACATTACTAAAAACCTCATCAGTGTCTCTCAATTCGC
>BMAC01000997.1:136597-147527 GCA_014905375.1 Phtheirospermum japonicum | reverse complement strand
CCAACTTAGTTCCGTACAAGAGGATGTTTTATTTTCCTCTAACGGCCCGCCTGCACTTGCGCCGTTTAGTTTGTCCCTTCTTCGCGAGTTTGAACCGTGGATGATCACAAAACTTGCACTTATCCAGATTCAAATCATCCTTCCAATAAATCATGCAGTTCTTGACGCAACAATCTATCTTCTCTACCGGTAACCCTATACCTCTCAACAACTTCTYAHYTTCRTAGARATTATCTGCAACATTGTTGTCTTCTGGCACGATCTCTTTGATTAAATCAATAAATTGATCATAACATTTTTGAGAAATGCCATGCTCCGATTTTAAATTCAAAAGACGAGCAACTAAAGACAATCGATTGTGTTTCTCGTAACCGGGATATAGAGGTTTTTTTGCAGCTTTTAGAATATCGAAAAATTTCTTCGCCTCGGGATTAGGCGATTCATCCAACTCAATGTCATTCATGTCGAAATTAGGACCGACAACATCTCGCACCATATCGACGTACGCATTTGATGATGATCCCCCAATTTCAATATCAGCAGGCGATGAGACGTGATTTGTTTCCCCGTGATGAGTCCAAATGTAGTAATCAGCAATGAACCCTTTGGTACCGATGTGGCATTTTATCTCATCGATAGTCCTATAACTAGAGTTCCTACAATTAGTTCGTGGGCAAGGGTATTTTAGCTTATCACCGTCCCTCTTTGCAGAATCATGCGTGAGTGCAAATTGTACGAAACTATCTAAACCGGCCACGAACGCTGGATTTAGAAATCCGAAAATATTCCGTTTGTACATCCTACTACGATCATCAGCCATCCTAAGATTTTTCAGAATTAAAGAAGGTGGAAAAATTTCGGCAGCAATACGAGAAGAATGAGTAATTCGAATTGTAATTGGTAAGGCTTCTATCCCATTCAAGAAGGTGACGTTTAGTAGTATGTATTATCTTAAAATATGCTTTTTTCTTAGATTCAAAATTTCGGCAGCATCTCCCCTCAGTTCTCGTAGTGCACGTATATTTCAGTGCACTCGAGAACAATTAGAGAGATGCAGAAACTGAAATTTCAAAACTAAAAAAAAAACATACACATAAGATAACCATACAACAAGTCACATTCTCAAACTGTCCAAAAATGGGACAATTCGAAATTTAGTACCAAACTTTATATTTGATACTAAATCTCAAACGGGTCTAAGGAATATTGGAATAATTCGAAACTTAGTTTCAAATTTTTCTATATGATATTAATTCTGAAACAAGTGATTTATATGCATCGCGTCACTTCGCCAAGGTTCCAAATAAGCAATTACCACCGTCACATTTTTTTAAAAATATTTTGAAAACTTAAATAAAATCCCGTGACACCCTATCATGTTTTTAAAAATAAGATATGAAAACCCGCTATTGGAGGGACAAAACCTCCCGGCCGGCGCTGTAACCCACGTCAACATCCGACGGTATACAACCAACAACACCAATGATAATATTATATATAAACAAAATTAAACCCCAGCCGATCACCACGGCCTCCCATGCATGAACAATATATATACAAATCCTTTTAATAATATCCTAGAAAATGCATGATTTTTTTTCGAGAAAAAATTCTAATAATTGATAAAATCAGAAAAGTTTGAGAGTATCCGTCGACGGGCAGAACCCCGGGGCGCCATCGTCTAACTATATATAAGATAATGATTGTTAATCACCCAAGGGCCAAGCCTGAGGGCATGAGTCATTGCTTCTTTGTCTTTCATTCTAAGACAGAAGCAATTTGAACCCATGTCTATAAGTTCTATATCGCCGGAGGGCTTCCAAAGGGTCTCATTGATCTGACTGACCTTCCATCAAATAAATAGAGGAAAGAAAGGTAACTGATTTAGCGATAGATGTTGTGAAGGAGAAAATCGTTGACCAACTCTCAATTCTTTTTGAAGTGTATTGAGAGACTACTGAGGATGTGAACTTACCAACTGGTTTAACGAAGTCCAAGAGACCCCGGCCGATCACCACGGCCTCCCATGCATGAACAATATATATACAAAAATTTTTTAAATCCCGACCGATCACCACGGCCTCCCATGCATGAACAATATATACACAATATAATGGGTGAATAAACCCTAAATTTGAAATCAAACCCTAATACAAGATTTCTTCTAGCTAGGTAGATTCTAAAGTAGACACGTTGTCGATAAAGAGCCACACAGCACTCGAATACAGGTCATCGCTTTTCTCGACCACCCTCACCATGTCTGCTCCAAATACCTTGTCTGAATTATATATGTTTGGAGCCGACATGGGGAGGGCGTTTGAGGAGGACAATATCTGTACGAATGTTGTGTGTGCTCTGTATCGACAAGTGTACTCCAGAATCCACAAAAGCCTAATTATTCATAAAATGGCCCCTAATTAATTGATTATTCCTAAATTGAACTCTAATTAATTGATTATTCCTAAATTGAACCCTAATTATATAATTATTTCCTAAATTGAACCCTAATTTTTGTAATAATTACTAAAATTGATTACTCTCCTATTATATGATTATTACTAAAATTAACCCTAAATTTAACAATAATAATATAATCACAACAATTATATAAAAAAAAATACAAAAATAATAGAAAATACAAAATAAAAAATAATAATCAGTAATATATATATAAAAAAAACTTACCTTGGCAGAGCGGCGGCGGGCGACGGAGGAGGCAGGCGGCGGCAGCGGCGACGATGGCTGGGCTTCTCGGCGGTGGCGACGACTGCGCTCGGTGGACGGGGAGGCGGCACGGAGGCGAGGCGAAGGGAGGGGGACGGGGAGGCGGCGCGGCGAGGCTTCTTGCGGCGAGGCGACGGTGACTGGCGGGGCGGCGGCGATGGCTCGGCTGTACGGCAACGGCAGGGGGTTGACAGAAAGGGGGTGCGGCGATTGCTGTGTGGCTGTACGGCGACGGCAGCAGCTCCTCCTTGTCGGCGATGGGACGGGAAGGTAGGCGATGGGCGGCGACGGAAAGGTTGAACCGGGGCATAGTTTTTTTTTTTCTGCTTCGTTAACACAACGAATGAGCGGGGAAGGAGGAGGCCCAATTTTAGGGTTGAAATCCTGACGGGCAAGGCCGCCAGGACTATACTTATGCGCTGACGGTCTTGCCTGTCAGTGTAAATTTTTTTTATTTTTTTTAATTAAAATTCCTCGCTGACGGCCATGGCCGTCAGCATATCCTTTTTGTTTTTTTTTTTAAATCAAAAATATATCCTGACGAGTACGCCCGTCAGGATAGTTACGCGGGATAAATTCCCGCCTCATCCCTGAGGGCATGCTGACGGGGTTATATTCTGTCGGCCATGACCGCCAGCAAATCCGCCAGCATACCCGTCAGCATTCCTGGCGGCTTTTTGGCCGCCAGGAAATCCGCCAGTAATGCCGGATTTTTTTGTAGTGACATCCTTATATTTCTAGATATAGCAAGTGTTTCATGTATCGACAAAAGTGATCCTAATAGATTGACAACCCTTTTTCGCATACGCCGCGTCAATGTACTATGGTGCCCCTTCGTTACTCGATGGTTTGGCTACTATTCATTGTTGGTTGAGATCAAATATCTCGTCCACCCATTTATTTATTCATTTTTTTATATTGAGACCCACAGCTCCGCACTACCATTCTTGACTTGATATTTGGTGCCGAATAGGATATCGTATTATTTAGGCATTCGATTTGTCAAACTTCACCTCCAATGTATTGGAATATGATAAGTGTGCGCCATTTAAGTATATGCATGCGTGCGTAAGTTTTTGGGCCGCTATGCGTGTCTTCGTTGAAAATCGCCTGTAGTGTAAGCCAGACGCACTTGGTAAACATAGATAGACAGCTATTTCAACACCTCAATTTCTTTTTCTTTTTTTTTTTTCACTTTTCGACTACAACTTGCCGGTATACTCCAACCGGACTTGAATAATTTCTGTTTCAATTAACAAGATATTCTCACACAACCGCCAACTTCAAGGCCCCAAACAAACTCATCATATTGAGTACAGCAACCACAAGGACACCTCAACAATGCAAACAAGCTAGAATTGATGCCCCATAAATGAATCACAAAAGTACTAACAATCATACTCTTGATCCCTAAATCAAATGATATCTAAAGACTTTAACCGGAACATAATTTTCCTAAGCAATGCAAGTAAGTACTATTAATATTATAAATCAACTCTCGGATCATCATCGCAAAAAATACTTACTCCCTTAAAACATTTTACTCTCCTCTTTTTACTATTATTATTATTATTACTACTACTACTACTACTACTACTACTACTACTACTAAAGATCATATAGTTTGCAAACATCATAGAACTTGTGCTTGTCCTCAAGCAAGCATAAAAATAATAAGCATCAAATAAATATTAAGTATGAGGGAAAAGTAGGAATAGAAATCACCCGAGTAAATGGCGAGAAGGTCCTGGTTCTAGAAAACCATGAAAATATTTCTTCACAAAAAAAGCCCAATCATCTAAATTCTTCAACCAAACCATTTTCCGCCTTCAACGTGCAGAAGTCTTGATGTTGTAGTATGCAAACTGTGAGATAGAAAGAAATATAAAATAAATATGAAAACAAAAACAATGTAAACATTGGGTTGCCTCCCAACAAGCACCTTTTTTCAAAGTCATTGGCTCGATTTCTCACGTCCTTGTTTAAGTTGAAGGTGGTGCTTCCAACTCCATCCGTTCTTCATTAACTGTGTTAAATCCTTCATAATACGGCTTGAGTTGATGTCCATTCACTTTGAACATTTTGCTCATCTTTGGGCTATAAATCTCCACTGCACCATGTATGAATACATGAGTGATGACAAACGACCCAACCCATGAGGAATGCAACTTCCCTGGAAACAACTTAAGGCGAGAATGGAAAACTAGCAGTTTCTCCCCCTCGAAAGAATGCTTTCTTGAAGTTTTCAGGTCATGGAAAGCCTTCGTCTTTTATTTGTAGATCAAGGAATTTTCAAATGCTTCATTCCTAATCTCCTCTAATTCTCGCAGTTGCAACTTTCGATGTAACCCTTCTCCATCATCATCATCATTATAATTGCACTACTGCACTGCCCAGAACGACTTATGCTGAAGTTCCACCGGCAAGTGGCATGGCTTCCCAAAGATGAGTCGATATGGAGACATCCCAATTGGTGTCTTATAAGCTTTCCTATACGCCCAAATTGAATTCCTTTCGGTTTGCATTAACGGTCTTCTCCAATATAGATTAGATCTCTCGATTTGAAGTCTCGGCCTGCCCACTCGTCTGCGGATGATAAGCTGTAGAACGCTTTAGACGACACCATATTTTCGAAGTGGTGCTTCCACAGTCTTGTTAAGAAATGAGTTCCGCGGTCGCTTATCATTGCTCGTAGAATTCCAAATCTCGAGAAGATTCGAGGTTTAATAAAATGTACAACCACCTTCGAGTCATTAGTCTGGGTGGCCTTCGCTTCCATCCATTTCTAGACGTAATCAACCGCAGATGTTTTTAATAAATATGTAGATGTTTTTGAAAGAAAGCAGAAAGGGGCCTATCAAATCAATACCCCACACATCAAAAATTTCACAAATTATTATTGGATTTTGGGGCATTGAATTTTTTTGGAAATAGTTTCCGTTCTTTGACAATTATCACACAACTTACAAAAATGATGCGCATATCGAAATAGAGTCGGTCAATAGAAACCACTATCAAGTACCTTGTGGGCTGTTCTCTTGGATCTAAAGTGTCCCCCGCAGGCATGAGCATGACAAAAGGTTAGAATTGAATGGAACTTAGAATTTGGAATGCATCTTCAAATTACTTGATTGGCGCAGTGCTTCCAGAGATATGGATCATCCCAAACGTAGTATTTGGAATCACTTTTTAGTTTACCCCTCATTACTTTAACCATCTCTGTTGGGAAAATATGAGCAACTAGAAAATTCATCAAAATCAGCGTACCAGGGCTCCGAGGTTGCGTTTTGTTGGGAATGTTCAATCACAAGCAGCTGCTCATCCGGAAAGCTCTCGTTGAGTTGTAATTTGTCCTCCACATGCGTTAGTTGACTTAGATGGTCTACTACGGCATTTTCGACACCCTTCTTGTCCTTGATTTCTATATCAAACTCTTGGAGCAACAATATCCATCGTATGAGTCTTGGTTTCGTCTCCTTCTTTGTAAGGATATGTCAAAGAGCTGCATGATCGGTAAACACCACCACTTTTGTGCCCACGATGTATGAGCGGAATTTCTCGAGAGCAAAAATAACGACAAGGAGCTATTTTTCAGTACTCGTATAATTTGCTTGGACGTGATTCAACGTTCTCGAAGCATAGTAAATCACATGAGCCGCCTTATCAATTCTTTGCCCCAACACATTTCCTACAACATAATCACTGGCATCGCACATGATTTCGAATGGTAGGTCCCACCTTGGCGGCTGGATAATTGGAGAAGTGGTCAGTCGATTTTTTTATGTGTCAAAGGCCATCTTGCAATCGTCATCGAGGCTGAACTCCACATTCTTTTGTGAAAGCCTACATAACGGGGATAATATCTTCGAAAAATCCTTGATGAATTATCGGTAAAATCCTGCATGGCCAAGAAAGGAACGAACTTCCCGCACATTTGCGGGGTAGGGCAATGCAATTATAACATCAATCTTAGGTTTATTGACTTTGATTCCTTTCAACGAGACAATGTGTCCTAAAACTATAACTTGTTCCACCATAAAATGACATTTTTCCCAGTTTAATACAAAGATTGGTTTCAACACATCGTTTCAAAATTAAAGAAAGGTTTTCGAGACATACCTCAAATGAACCGCCATAAACGTTGAAATCATCCATAAAAATTATATGATGTCGCCAACATATTCCGAAAAAATACTTACCATACATCTGTGGAATGTGGTTGGTGCATTGCATATTCCGAATGACATACGACGATAAGCGAATGTGCTAAAGGGGCACGTGAAGGTCTTATTCTCTTGGTCCTCGGGAGCTATAGGGATTTGAAAATACCCCAAGAAATTATCTAAGAAACAATA
The DNA here is from genome assembly GCA_014905375.1 of Phtheirospermum japonicum. NCBI lineage: Eukaryota > Viridiplantae > Streptophyta > Magnoliopsida > Lamiales > Orobanchaceae > Phtheirospermum > Phtheirospermum japonicum. The sequence continues at coordinate 140,448 of BMAC01000997.1, read as the reverse complement.
GAAAGAGTGACCTGCTAACCTCTCGAGCATCTGATCAATAAATGGCAAAGGAAAGTGAACTTTACGAGTCATGGAGTCATGGCATTCAGCTTACGGTAGTCGATACAAACTCTCCATCCAGTTTGCACTTGGGTGGGAACCAAGTTGCCCTCTCGATTTAGCACAACGGTTACCCCTGATTTCTTAGGAACAGCTTGAGTTGGACTCACCCATCGGCTATCAAAAATTGGATAGATCACCCCCACGTCCAGCAACTTGAGGATTTCATTTTTTACTACCTCCATCTTGGGTGGATTCAGCCGTCGCTGAGGCTCCCTGGATGGTCCGACACCCTCCTCGAGCAAGATGCGGTGCATGCATATGGATGGACATATTCCTAGCAAGTCCGCTACCGTCCACCCAGTCGCTTGTTTTTGTATCTTTCAATACTCGTAACAAGGACGCCTCCTGAAAAGTGTCTAAGCGCGATGATACGATCACAGGCAACGTATCATTCTCTCCCCAAAAGACGTATTTTAAGTGTTCCGGTAAAGACTTGAGTTCGAGATCCAGTGCTTGTATAGTCGATGGCATAACCTTTTAGTGCGACTCGGGAAGTTTAACAAAGTTAACAACATATCTACTAGGTTCCGGCATGAGTTCTTGCAAGGCCAAGATCATCTCGTGCACCTCATTCTTCCAAATTAGCTCTGTTATCGGGTGACCCGACAACATAGAGCTCTCCCCCATACTCAGTGTGATAGTCGTCTCGAGCTCGTCTCTATTGTGTACCTCTAGAAACTCATGTGTTAAAGAGTCAAAACAATCAAATGCATATACAAAGTTATCACAATCAGGAAATTTCATAGCGTCAAAAATATTAAATTGAATAATGTGACCGTCGAACTCCATCGTGAGAGTGTCGAGTAACATCAACTTTTGTCTAAGTAGTATTTAAGACTGGTCGCCCTAACAAGATAGGTGGCGATTTTGAGGCCGTGTCATTCATGCTTAGCACATAAAAGTCATTCAGAAAGACTAGCTCATTTACTTTTACAAGAACATCTTCGACGACAACATCAGGGTATGTAGTGCTTCGGTCAGCGAGTTAGATTACTACCCCAGTTTTCTTCAAAGGGCCCACATTTAAGCAATCAAAAGTCGCACGCGGCATAACATTAATCGAAGCACCCAAATCTAACATGGCCCGCTCGACTCTCAAATCACCAATTGTGCATGGAATAAAGAACATACCCGGATTATTTCTTTAAGCGGTAAGTTCTTTTGGAACACGAATGACACATTCTCCCCCATTAGAACTTTTTCGTCTCCCTTTAATCTTCTCTTGTGGGTTCATAGATCCTCGAAGAACTTGGCATAACGAGAAATTTGCTTTATCACATCGGTAAGGGGAATAGTGATCTCCACCTTTTGAAAACATCTCGCACGTGCTTCTCCGTGTCCTCATTCACTTGGCGCTTAATCCGTGATGGAAATGGCAATGGTTCGGCCCTAGTAGGAAAAATGATGGAATAATGGGCATTTGTTGGTTCAGGCCGACCGTTATCAGCGTGTGTCTGCTCCGTTTCTTCTTTCTTTTTTTTGTTTCCATCCTCCGATTTAGGTGATGGATTCTCTGGGCCTTCTACTTTCTTACCATTCTGTAGCATGATGGCACTCACATTCTTTGGGTTTTCCTCTGGTGTAGAAGGGAATCGGCCACCTTCACGTGCATCCAGTCGGCTTATGTGGTCCGCCATTTGGCTCACTTGAGTTTCTAGATTCTTTATACTAGACCGACTACCGTGCTGGTACTCGTCCATCTTCTGCTGAAGTTTCAAGGTGTTCGATGCCATGGATTTCACCATCTCCTCGAGCGATGGGGATGAGCCTTTTGCTTGTGGGTGGTTATTATATTATCTCGAGAAATCTTGTCCCTTTTGAATATTCTGAGGTGGTCGCTGATCTTGATTGCTGAAGGGATTCCCGGGCTTCATGCTCGTGCATATGACATGAAATTCCTTCAAATGCTTGTGCGAATCTTCGCCACCTAGTCCATGAAATGACGGTAGATGATGGATTGGACCTAATCTCAATTCGAATGTAGAATCCTCCACGGTTGGAAATGTGATCCAAAGTGGTTGTTGTGGGAGATCCGGCTTAGCTAGTTTTTTCAACGTGCGTTCTCTGCCTCCTGCTATAGTTACGTTATCTCGAAAGTGGATCTCAAGTATCCTCTCGCTCTTCGCAGTCACTTGAAGACTCCTTGGATTGTAGTGTGGTAGAAGTTTTTCCGTATCCAATGCTTCTTTCTCACATCTAAACTTCTTTCTAAGTTCACGATCTCTCTTGGTGATCTTCGGATAGTATTGCAAATCTTTCTTTACGGACGATCTCAAGTTCATCCACCTGCAAAATATCAACAAAAACTCAATTTTTATGAAATCATAATGTAATACGCGTCACTCCCCGACAACGGCGCCAAAATTTGACCGCGCATCGTTACACGATAAATTTCTTATTTTTCCTCAACTTTCCTCCACTAACTAGTAGAAGCAGTAAGGGTCGATCCCACAGCCGATCTCTATGGCGACAAAGAGCCATGGGAGATTTTTGGGATTCGGAAGAGAAAGAGCTTTACTTCTTCACGGAGCTCAAGAAGGTTGGCAACAAGAAAACAAGCCAACCTTCTTATATTTATGAATAATGATATTATATTTATAATGAATAATAATATATAAATACACAATATTATTATAAATATATATTATTTATAAATAAATATATATATATATATATATATATATATATATATATATATAATTATAATTAATTATATTATATTTATAAATGTAGATTATATTTATGAATAATGATATATAAATACATAATATTATTATAAATATATATATTATATATATAATTATTTATATATAGTTATAAATATATATTATATATAAATAATCATATATAATTATTATGAATATATAATATTATTTATAAATATGTAAATATATAATAATTATATTATATATATAAATGTAGATTATATTCATGAATAATGATATTATAAATATATAAATATTATTATAAATATATATTATACATAAATAACGATATATTATTATTATTCATGATTATATTTACGAATAATGATATATATTCATAAATATATTCGTTTTAAAGATATAATAATTATATTATATTTATGAACAGTGATATTATAAATATTATATATATATATATATATATATATATATATATATATATATTATAAATATATATTATATATATAATGATATATTATTATTATAAATATATAAATATATAAATATATAATTATTATATTATATTTATAAATGTATAATGTATACTATATTATATTTATAAATAATTTATATAATTATATGTTTTATTTAATAAATAATTAATTAAATTATAAATATATAATATTATAAACTATATTCTAAATAAATTGCTGACGGCTTGCCCGTCAACAATTTTTATTTTTATTTTTATTTTTGTAATAATGCTGAAGCGTGTAGGTCATCAATAAATTAATGACGGCCTATGTCCGTCAGCATTGTAACCCGTCAGCGGCCATCAGCATATGCTGACGGTTTTTCTTCCTATCAGCAAAATCCGACAGTATTTCCTTTTTTCTTTTTGTAGTGAATTTACTACGTAATGCACAAAAAGTATTTCTTTTGATAGAGATTTTTTGGGCAAATAAGATATCTTACTTAAAAAAAAATATTAGGAAATTTTTACATAGTAGAAAAATACCCATATTTGATGATAGCATGGGATTTTGGTGTAAAAAATTTTTAAAATAAATAAAAAGAATATTACTACAAAATCTCAAAAAAAAA
>BMAC01000997.1:123873-136249 GCA_014905375.1 Phtheirospermum japonicum | reverse complement strand
GAGGCAAAAAAAAAAAAAAAAAAGAATCTGGTGGCAAGGCATTCACCGGAGGATGTATTTGTGTGGGGTTATATGTTTTAGGGGTGGAATTACAAATAACTGGTTGATTAATTATTATATTATTTATTTTATATTTTATTATTTTAATTTAGAATTTAAAAAACCACAATAACTAAAACTAAAAGTTATACATTAAGAGTATAATAGACTATCTCATATTCTTATAATTAATTAAAATAAAAATATATATTACCAAATGACACATATCACATTCTTAGAAGGTTTCAAATAAATTAGAAGAGTGAAAAAATTGATTACCAAAATGTAAGGAATTCGTATTATTATATTGTATAAATATTTTATTATATTATGTAAATGTGTTATGTGTTGTTTCTTTTTTACTTAACCAGTAAATAGTTTTTGACTTAACCAAATAGTAAATTATGTATTCATATTAGTATGAAGAGTATTTATAAATAATTTATAATTATTGTTATTAATCCAACATGTATAATCATATAAAATATAGAAAATTTTTAAGGTGCCTTTGTTGTTTTAATTTAATGTATACTTCCTTCGATTTAACTAAATAGTCTTTTGTCACATATCTAAGTAATAAGAATAGAAATTTATGCATACTATATATTTTCAATATCTTTTAACAAAAAAATGAAGTTGAATGGTCGTGCTCAGTGACCTACTGACAGAGATTTTCTCATGTAACAATGATCATATTTTTTAGTTCACACATTATGCTCATGATATCGTACATTGAAAATATTATTGGGATTTTATATAAATAATTTATTGGGGTAGAGGTGTAATTACAGTAAGTGGTATTCTTATATTTAATTATTTATTTAATATTTTAATTTTGAATTTTAATAATTAGAATAACTTTTAAGAATTATAATAGTTAGAAGTATATAGTATAGGCTATTATATAATATTATAATTAATTTATAAAAAAAATAATATTTAGAACCGAACATTTATCATATTTTAGATCATTCCTATGATCAAATTTGTACAAGAAGTGCGTAACAGTTGAATTACCTAATTAGTTATATGAAAACTCACCGTTCTGTAATTAAAAAAGCAGCGGAATCTAGACTCATGAGATAATTTTAATTTACCCATTTTAAATAACATGTAAAAATGGCGTGGTGATAAAATTGATTTTAGACTGTAGACGCGTAACCAGCCCGCTATGTGACTTTTAGCCCAAATTTATTAACCCTAACCTAAATATAATTTTTTACTATTTTTAATATAAAATTTTATTTTTTTGTTTCAATGTACCCGAAAAAATTCGAGTTGTGCCCTGGGTCAGGGAAGCACCCCAGCGTCGCCCCTGAGAGTAGTTAAGTATCAAATATACATCTAATAAGACCTTGAAGTCCTCAGTAATTAAAAATTCGGTGCAATCTATAATTTTTTTTATTTTAATTTTATAAGATTTATTTTATATTTTTATTTTTATTTCTAATTTTATTAATTAATTATTTTTTAAAGTTTTATTAATAATAATAAATCATATAGATTTTTGTATTTATTTTATAATTTTTTAAAATTTATTTTATACTTTAATAGTTACCACTGATTTTTTATTTATTAAAATTGTATTAATGATTCAAGGAAAAAATAAAGGAAAAAATAGGTTCGTCTTCAATCTAATTTAAAATTAAAGAAAAATAATAATGTAAAATCGCGCTACGTTAAGAAAATGTCCCAATCAAGCTTTTTTTTTAACCTTTATGATGAATTAGTCAAGTTAGCAAATGTGAATTGATGATGACAAATGTCATGTGAATTTTTTGAATTATGACAAATATAATAGACCAAAATGAAATTCTTATCATGTTTTTGTCTTCAATTTAATATTTAAAATTACAAAAAAATAATTAAAAGAAAGTATTGAATCACGTCACGTCAGCAAAAATTCCGATCGGGATAATCTGGTACCTGTTTTGATAATTTTATTAAATAATGACATAATGCGAGAAGGCCCGAGAGTATGACACCTTTTGAATTTTTCAAAGTATTTAACTATAATTATTAAAAAAATTAAGCTAAATATAAAAATATAAATGAGTAATAATAAATTAATATAGATTAGATACGGGTTGAAAATATGACATTTTTGAATTTTTACAAGTATGTAAATATAATTATTAACGAATTTAATATAAATATTAAAATATAATATTAATAAATAATTATAATAATTAATAAAATTGAACACAGCACGGGTTCAAAACACATCATTTTAAATTTTAATTTTAAATTAAAAAATTTATAATTTTTATAAATATTTTTTATATTTAATTTTTTGTAATACACGAATTTTAAACTAGTTTACAATATATTTATATAAGATGAGACGGTTGTACAAAGAATTAACGGGTATGGTGATTATTGATAATATTCTATTAGTTATATTAACATTACTTTTTAATAGAAAGCAATATTATTATAATTATATATTTGGGGTTGGTTACTCTAAAAACACAAAAGAGAAAATTAGGTCGCAAAATATCTTGGGTGTTTGAAAAGTAAAATTTCCTTAGTTAGTTATAGGAAAGATAATTAAAAAAGTCGGTGGAATCGAATAATTAGGGTTCCTGATATATATCTACTATATATATGTGCGCGTCCCGCTTCGCTTTCTTCATCAAATTAACGCTCTTAATTTCGAGTTCTCCACATCGATTGATCATTAATTTCGAAGATGATGACGTCAGAGTCGTTCCCGCTGGGAATGAGATTCCATCCCACAGAAGAAGAGACGATGAGTTTTCTGCTGCATAAGGTTATTGGCTCACAGCCGTTGTCCTGTCCCGATTTCATCCGCACAGCCGATCTCTACGGCGACAAAGAGCCATGGGAGCTTTTCGGTGATTCGGAAGAGAAAGAGCTTTACTTCTTCACGGAGCTCAAGAAGGTTGGCAACAAGAAAACAAGCCAGAGGTTCTTGCGCAATGTTGGAAAGGGCACGTGGATGAACAAAGGCCAGAAGAAGATGGTTTACGGCCGAAGGAAAAATGTGATTATCGGATACAAAAGGTGCTACAGATACGAGAGGAAGAAAGATTGCCACGTGGATGATGACCAGAATGGAAAGTGGCTTTTAAAAGAATACATTCTTCCTGATAAAATACTCAAGTGTGATCAAGTGAAAGAAGAGTACAAGGACTATGCACTCTGTGTTCTTAAGAGGAAGGGGGGTTCTTCTCGAAAGTCTCCACATGTCGAGAGCGGATTCGACAACAATCTGTTTTTGGAAGCAAATATGCTGCCGATAGTTAACGTGCAGGATAATGGCTGGGAATCATGTTCTCGAGAATTAATAACTATTAATCAACAAGCTTATTGTGTTGGTGGAAATAGCGGCGGCCTTAATAATTTGGAGGTGCCTACTATTGATTTACGTGTGGATGATAATGGCTGGGAATCATGTTCTCGAGAATTAATAACTAATAATGAGCAAGCTTATTGTGTTGGTGAAAATAGCAGCGGCCTTAATGAGGGACTTCTTGTGGAGTTCAACAAGTCTTCGAATGATGAGTTGATGATGATGCCTTACAATTCGCAGGCGCCTTTTGATTTACGTGTGGATGATAAATTTGAAGGAGGACTTGCAGATGATAAATTTGAAGGAGGAGAGAGATGTACGGATGATCTGCTAGATTTCTTCGATTCCGATCTGCCTCTAACATTTCCTATCTCTGGGCATTGAGCAACATCGATCACCATTCTTTGATTCTGTAATTCTTTTTAGGTTTTAATGAGGCTTATTGTAAATTTAACCAAGGGTTTAAAGTTTTTGCACATGTTAAACCTGCTGTTTATTGTGAATGAAAAATGACTTGTGAATGCAGAGTAGCTATCATGCTCTTTTTAATCCAAACTTTGCATGACATTTTATTTTGCTAGACTTTCAATGATTTCAATTTTGCAGTTGAAATTAAGTGTGTTAAACAAATGAATAAATCATTTCCCATATGTTATTCGTGCTATAAATACCACAAAAGTTAAATTTGCAGTTCAAATTAAGTGTGTTAAACAGGGCATATTCAGTCAATTAATAAGCAATTACTGCTTTCAATAAATTGGCTTATAATTGAGACGAACCAAAAAANAATTTATTATAATTTCATTTACGTAATTGAAAATAAATCTGCGTCATCACGAGAAGTATGTGTATAATAGTGATGGAAAAAAAAAAAACTGATTGAAACTTAAACAATACAGATCTCCTTATGAATATAAGATTTATTTATTCATTGGTTCTCCAATTTTAATATAATTTCTTAAATTGGACAATAAATGTTTGAAATTATTTTGAATGCAACTTCGATCATTTGGGTGTTTTTTTTAATTAAAATAATTTAAAAAATATGTGATATCTTCATTAATTTTACCTTCCTATAGCCACGGGAAGGTTAATCAACCAGATATTTTATATATTATCAACTATTATATATTCTCATGACCTAACATGTACACAAACTTAAAATAACAACCTGGTGTGTACCACCATATTATCATATCTATAAACCAACGGCTTTGATGCTCCGCCCAATGGATCCGACTGACCTGAAGTTACGAGCATACTATGTTTCATCTTATATTGCAATATCAATACACCAGATGATCAATGACACGGTGTTATAATGAAACCATCATATATACACACAGCACTTAAGTGAAGTATTTGAACACAGGCTAAATGATCAAGGAGCAATAAATGATCATGTTCTCAGCCACAGCAAATGAATGAGACTGCAATTGTTAATGCATAATATAGCACATTATAATTAACAGCGAGTGTTGAAATACATACCGGAAAACCAGAACCACACTATGACCTATATACATAACTAAGCTCTTCAATAACACGAATATTGGTTCCAAAAACTACAATACATAACATAAGGAACAATTACATATGTTCTTTTTATTCATTATTTTTTTATATATATATAAAACGAAAAAGAGATGTTTGGAACTAGTACAAGAAGAACTGACCACAGTGCCGATCAGTTGGCAAAAGTGGGGCCTCGTTAAAACCCAAAAATCTCAAGTTGGGAAAAAAGAGTACCACCTAAAAAGTATATAAGAAATGAATAATTACAGTTCGGAAAATTCCACGTCAAATCTCCTTCGAAGGACTTGTGCTAAAGCTTCGTCATGAGTTGAACTGCAGACAGGCAGCAGAAAGCAGTCAAAAACCAACTCAAAGCTACCAATATAAAGTACACCCAAAAACATGTACAATAACAACAAATAAAAACCTTTCTGTATTATGTTATCAAGTCTAAACATCCAACGTACGGCTGTGAGGATCCGCCTCAAAGTTCACACTGACAATAATTACCAGTTCAGATTTCTTATCCAATACCGTGTTTATCAACGCACCAGATCAATGACACTTGTTACAATAGCATCATGTCATATACCGTGGCAGTTACCTAAAATATTTGAGACACCTTATGGAATAAAACATCCTAATTGAAAGATAACGGGCTAAATGATAAAAGAGCAATAAATTCTCAAGAGACCGCTCGATTATCCTTTACCTTCCTTTTCCCCCACACCCGATCGAAATTAGCAATCCACTATAATTTTTTAAAAGACATTATTTTATAAACCCTTAGAGAATCTCCAAGTCCATTGATAATTATGTGGCAAAATATTTAATGTTTTTTTTCTTATTTGGCATGTGGACAAATTCGACCATCAATCGTTTTTATTTATCTCCAATACAAGTGGTCTCTTTCACCTCCAAAATAAATTAAAAATGTGTGATAATTTTTTTTAATGATTTTATATGATCTTGAGAAAATGAATTTGTTAAGTTGGTCACAATTGAGGTCTAAAACTAGATCATGTTTGAGACCATGTCTCCTTTTTTCTACTGCTAAATCATCAAGACTCTTATTATGATTTTTGGCATTTGAATAGATCAAAAACCATTTTTTAGCTTAGGGGGCAAGAATTGATTCTTTACTAACTATAGCATTGGAGTTGCTTCCAGGGTCAAACTCGAACCACTACTATCTTTGCAATAGAATGCAAACATATATGAACATCTTATAACTTAATAAGCACAATGTTCTTACATCAAATATAACCCACATATATTGTGTCATAGAAACAAATCTACAAATTTCAGATCTTTTCTAACAGAATATATCCACAAAACCGGTATAACTCATGTTTTGAAAGCATATCTAACCTCATCTCATTCACTATAACAATACCAACAACAACAAATAAATAAAACAAGTTCTGTCATGAAATTACATTGTGATAAAACAATAAATCAGATGAAAACATATCAAAAAAATATATATATATCACATGATTTTAGCTATTACTTCGTCACTAAAACCACTCATCCCAATACCAACAAGCATCGACTACGCAAGCAGTATGAGAATTTAGAATCGCTTAACATGGATTTAATTATTCATCGCAAAAGTGCACGTCTATAAAGTAATGTACTCTTTATTTCCAGTATTAATTAGGAATTTAATGCCAATTCCAGAGTGAGGAGCCAACTTGTGGCTGCCCCTCTTTTGTATTTTGCGTTTTCACACTAAGGTGCCGACCTGTGGTCGCCTTTTGTGATGGTATCTTTTCCCGGGACCTGGTGATTGTGTAACACATTTTTGATCTATATAAATTTATTAACCGATCAAAATAAATAAATAAATAAATAAAAATTTAGAAAGTCTTGACTTGTATGTTAAGGACAAGATCACAAAAATAGAAAACGATTAAAAGTTATCCAATCATCAATAAGAAACCATTCCCGATACCTCTTCAAAAATAAATTCATAGCAAACAGTATGAAAAAGTCCAAAAGCAGATAGTTACCAACAAATTCACAATCATTTCTTCAAGCGCTGGCATCATCGATCGTCTTCCTCCTCCTCGTTCTCGCTTTAACTGGTTTCATTCCTTCAATGTATGTCAAGTTCTCAGTATATCTTTGAAGCACAACACGCTGGTCGTGCAAACCACCATAGAACAATTCCTCAACACGTCTCGTCTCAGGGTCAAACAAAAAAAGTTGGCCATCAGTGCGCTCCCCGATAATTTTCCCATTCTTCGTCCAGTGCCATATATGATCCACATTCACTTCTATACGCCCACAAGTACGAATCGTCCTCCAATCTTGTTCGCTATCATCAAACACCCAAACATTAAGGTATTCAACAACATCTTCACTGTCTTTAGTAAACACCATAGCACCAAGACAATCATTATAATCAATAAATCCTATATGTGCCTTTTCATCACCGCAGCGAGCAAGAAGGTCTGACAGAGGCACAACCTTGAAAACCAGTTTTGTCACATCAAAACAAAGCAAAACTCTAGAAAACATTGGAATTGTGGCGGGACTATAAACAGAGGAAAACCAATACGGATTTCCATTCACAATCAGATCACATTTAGTCCGAGACACAGTAAACGTAAAATCCACCTCAATATTAATCCAAGAATCTAAATTTACGGAGTACACCTCAACCCTATTAACATACATGCCCACTGAAGGTAAGTGACTCTCCGTACAAACCATCTTCACCACCCTAAAATCATCCCACACATCATCATAACCAAACCCTAAGGACACCCTCTCATGAAGCTCACATTCGTCTAAAGGAGAAAATCTCTTGAATAACTGCAGAGCAGGGTTCCACAAACGAATCACGTTGCTATGTGGTGGGGTGCTAAAGCAAACCAAGCCATTGCAACACCCCACAAAATCAATATCGATCTGGGTACGAGAAAATGGTCGGTCAAGGATCATGGGCTTATTCTCATTGGGCCCGATTTTGAAGTGAGACAAGGTGTTACCAGAGTTTCTGTGAATAATGAATGACTCGTTTTCTGGGTCACTCCAAAACTGACCCTGGTGCAATTTCTTGAAACTTGGGGTGGACAAAAGAAAGAGCCATGTCTTGCAAACCGATTTGAATCTGACGATGGATTTCACCGGTAGGCGCGTGAGGATGCAAACAATTAAGTCTTGGGGAAAAATACAATCCGCCATGGCGTTGATTTCTGGAGGTTGAATTTTGTTTTGGATTGATTTTCTTTTCAGCCGCCTTTCCCGTTTCATCTTGTGCAAAAGTCGAAGAGAAAAGATATTGAAACGAGAGAAAGGGTTTGAAGTGTTTTTCCGCCGCATTTCGTGTTTCATCTTGTGAAAATTTGGAAGAGAAGGGAAAGGGAAATGGAAATGACAGAAAGGGTTTGAAGGTAGGAGACGGCGGCCGAACTATTTGCAACAATTTTTGATGAGTGAGAGAGAAATAAAGGGTTTGATATTTATTGTGTCAGAGAGAGAGAAAAAGTTTGAAGAGTAGGGTTTCCGGTTACATATTTTTCAACGCTTTCCACTTTTAGATGAATGACAACGCCATCTCTTTGCAACACTCTCGACTATTTTTGTAATAACTACTATATGTCGTTATTTTAGTAAAACGCAAAATCTATAAGCCATCTTGATGTTTGGAACACTCTCGACTATTTTTATTTTTTTAAATTTTTTTAAGTTTTTTTTGAGAAAGAATCATATATGTGCTGTATGGTTCAAAGAATGGAGAAATTCCCAACGAATGAACAAATGGCAAACTGTTTCCATTTTATTGACTCGATATAGTTAAGTAGATTTTGCTCGTGAAGCTAGGAAGTATGACATATATAAAGAAATAGAAATAATGGGGAGAAAATTAACGTTGATCGGATAATAAATGTGGAAATAACTACGGTGCCATGAAGGTACGTACCATGCCCCTTCCCTACTGTATTTACATTCATTGATCTACCAGTATTCATAACCAACTTTTGATTTAATGGTTATGAGTAAGTGAGGAAATAATATATTCACGGCACCGTAAAAGTCTCCAATAAATGTATGTTTTGATCGTTGAGGAGATTGGTGAAGCTCGGAAGCATTTATGGCTATGTCAATATACCGTAAGTATGAAATATATTGAATGATTGAAAAAATAATTGGCAAGAAAAATCTCGACATTGCCTCAAATGGCAAACCATTTGTATTTGATCTAGCGAATTGATCGACGTGTTAAGAAAACTGTGATTGAAACTCGAAAGTATTAAAGAAATATAATAAATAACTGTAAAAATTGAGGAAAGTGCGATGGAGATCAAGATGATCCGAGAGAAGTTTTAGTGCGAAAAATATATTAAGGAGAAAAAGATACGGGGGGCCGAGTCCCCTGCACGATCAATTGCATCAAATAAAATAATTTTGGGGGGACGAATACTCTACACGACCAATCGTACTCTAAATAACTCATCATATGACTATTTTTTGGATGCTCCAATAGAAGTTCAGTTGACATAAGTTGTGTTTTATTTGTTTTTTTATTGCCAAGTGAGAAATTTTAATGATAAAGTGATAAACGATGAATTTGAGAATGTGGTCCGATATGAAATAAAAATGTATTAATGAGTTGATATATGACATAAAGATAGTTACATAATGATTAGATATTATTGGATTTGAGATTGTAATGTGTTAGGATCATTCATTAGAGAAGGCGTCAGAAGGCACGTTACGCACGAACAAAACGACTCCTCTTGAGGTATGCATGGAAAAAGGCGGTTAACTTTTTTGTTGACTACCTAGACGTGTGAATGCGCATGTGTTTTTGATGGTCAATAAATATTTCTTTATTACTAAATTAGGTCATAACAAAGTATTTTATAATTCACAAATGTTTTCTTCATGAACTTGTATTCCAGTAGTTACGCTAAACTTGTTATTACAATAAATAATCCATTTTCATTCATGTAAATAAACACAAAGAAAAGGATGAAAATTCTAGTTTATGTCCAATTGAAGGTTGATAAATAAAAAGAAAAGGAAGGACAAACAAACGGCTTTACTTGATAGTGATGCTAGTAATGAAAAATCTTGGATTGTTGAGAATTGTGATGATGATGATGATGATGATGAAGATGATGATAATGATGATGATGGTGATGCTGATTGTAATGATGATGATGATGTCGAGATCAAGAATGATATGTCACAAGTTACAAGAGATGGTACAAACTTTCAAAGTGAAACAGGTATCCTAAAGAAGATTTTGAATCAGATGGCGAGGAAGATGAGTTGGGATGATGAATTTATTGGCCAATATCAACTTTATCTAGATAAGTACTTGGACAAGATTAATATTCACATATTAGTTAAGTCCTATCTTAATTTGCTTGTATCTAATAACCTGTGGTAGTAACTATTTTTGAGAAATATGAGAATTGGATGATGTTTATTTGTACTCTAATCATATGAGCAAGTAATTAGAATTTTTCTAACAAAATGTAATAATAAGTTAATTTTATATGAATAATTAGTATGGAAGAGCAGGGTTTTCAGTTACATCTTTTTCCAACACTTTCCACTTCCAGATGAATGACAATGCCATCTTTTTGCAACATTCGACTTTCTTATATATGACAACGAGATGTTATTATAATTGTACATATAATGAGTTTAGTAAAACACAAAATCAGTAAGCATGTCCATATTTCTATGTGAAAGAAAAACTGCGATGGCGACCTGATTAATGAAAGGCGAGCTGTTGCGAGATGAGAATGTACTGCATATATTTTGGGTAATATTTTTCATACATAATATTAATGAAATACACAGCTATTTATAGCAACATAACTGACTAGGGTTGCCCTAGATCCTACGGTCAGATTTGACACAGTACATATGATAATAGCTAGCTATGTTCTTGTGGCTAACATTGCTACAGTACCATTGACAGCTGTAGCAGATTGGACTGTACTATGTTAGGGCTATCATCATCCGACGTGGTGTAGGCTCCATGTAGACTTCTGATATTGAGACCTTTCAGGTCCGTACTCACTTGACTTGATCACATTAGGTCACAATGTATGCGACCTGAATATATTAGGTCGTCAATCGTGCGACCTGAAGTAATCAGGTCGCCATGCCGTTCCGTAGTCATGCAAGTTGTTCTCATCAGGTCGCTATGGTCACCATATCATTCTGTAGTCACGCGACCTATTCCCATCAGGTCACTGTGACTTATACTGTCATTTAACACGGCTCCTCAATTCGAACGAGCTCTTGGATATGATTCTTAATCTGTCTCTGAGCTTGGTGTAGAATTGTTCGCTTAAAGGTTTTATCAGAATATCAGCTATCTGCTCTGAAGAAGGAACATGTTGTACTGCGATTTGTTGTGAAAGAATCTTGTCCCTAACAAAATGAAGATCAAGTTCGATGTGCTTGGTTATTGCATGTAGGACAGGATTTGATGGCAGAGCAATCGTGCTCAGATTATCTACCCATACGGTAGACGTGCGAGCTGATCCAATTTTTAATTCCTTGAGCAGATAGCCTATCTAGGTCATTTATGCCGCATTGTTCGCCAAACTCCTATATTCTGCCTCAGTGCTTGATCTCGACACAAAACCCTGTTTGTTTGAACTCCATGACACAAGATTATTACCAAGATAGACACAGGAACCACTAATAGACTTCTTATCATCGAGGTCGGTAACCCAATTAAAGTCAGAAAAACCAATCAGATGAAAATTTAGAGCTTTTGCTATTCTCAATCCATGGACAATAGTGCCTGCCAAATATCTCAGAATTTACTTCAGTGCTCACCAGCTCGTGTTTAAGGGATTAGCCATGAATTGACTAACTTTGTTAACACTGAAGGATATTTCAGGTCGCGTAATAGTGACATATTGTAGACCTTCAACTAGACTTCTGTAAAGAGTAGGGTTTATGCTCGCGCTTCTCCCCTTGAATCTGGATAGGTTGTTTGAAGTAATCATTGGAGTGGGGAAACGGCACTACAAAAAAATCCGGCATTACTGGCGGATTTCCTGGCGGCCAAAAAGCCGCCAGGAATGCTGACGGGTATGCTGGCGGAAAAATATACTGGCGGCCGCCAGTAAATCCGCCAGGATAGTCGGATTTTTTTGTAGTGGCAGATTCTCAGCAGAGGCTGAATACAAGGCCATAACCCTTATTACTTGTGAGCTTTAATGGATTTTATATCTTTTTCAAGACATGCATCTTCATTCATAATGACTTGTACTGTATATATAGACATCAAATCATCTTATTACATTGCCCATAATACATGTTATCATAGCACACAATGCATATGCAACTTGACCGTCATTTTTCAAGAGAGTAGATTAAAGGAGGCATTCTCAAATTGATCTTCATCCCCCACACTAACAAACAACGGACATCATGGACCAAGTGTCCTCCTTACTACTCTTTTTCATCCTTCTACACTTAAATCGGGGCATGATTGATATCCACACTCCCACACTT
>BMAC01000997.1:104801-119062 GCA_014905375.1 Phtheirospermum japonicum | reverse complement strand
ACCATACGAAGCGAGAATTGCTGGTCCAGTGCAATACAGGTGGATGTATCCTTTCGAGAGGTATCTTCGCAAGTTGAAAAAAATGTAAGGAATAAAGCGTGTGTTGAAGGATCAATAGCAAACGCATATCTAGTTGAGGAGGCGTCGAATTTTGTTTCGTATTACTTCGATGATAAGGTCTCCACAAAAAGGACAAACTTAAATCGTAATGAAGAAGTTCAAAATGATGAAGACGACACTCCAAATGTTCTATCTGTTTTCAAAAATACTGGTGAAGCTTTCTCGGCCGCAGGGAAGAGATTCTTTTCGGATGAAGAATTGGCCGAGGCCCAAAGATATGTTTTACTAAATTGTTCTGAACTACAACAATTTATCAGGTTAGCTATAATCAAATTTGTTGTACCCTAATTATCGAAATCTACTAATTAGATATTATAACAAATCTTCATTTTAATATAAAATTGCAGTTTGTTCGAAGATGGTATTAAACGTCACCAACCGAACATTACAGATGAGGCACTGACTCGAAAAATGGACGCTGAATTTCCTGTTTGGTTCGAGAGCTACGTGAGTCTTAATTATATGTAAAATTAAGTGGCAATCAAAATATATTATAACTTCGTAAACATAAGATTATTGTAGGCACGAGATCCTTTGAACAATGTAAATGACGATTATATGAGGTCAATTGCGTATGGTCCATCACGTGTTGTGAACACTTTCAACGGTTGTAAGATTAATGGATTTAGATTTCACACGCTCTCGTATGGGTCTGAGCGATCAACGTCGAGCACAGGAGTTTGTATAAGAGGAACAAATTATGGGCAAGATTACATGGATTATTACGGTCGTCTTCTAGAAGTGGTTCAATTGGAGTATCACGGGCTTCAAACTTCTGGAAGGACGCTCTTGTTCAAATATGAGTGGTTTGATCCAACTCCAGCCGGAGCGAAAATCCACCCTCAATATAAGCTCGTTGACGTCAATCATAAATGTAAATTCAATCGATACGAGCCATTTGTACTCGCATCCCAAGCGACTCAAGTGCACTACGGTTCGTATCCGAGTTTGAAGCGAGACAAAATAGATTGGTGGGCAACTTGTCAAATCAAAACTCGATCGACAGTGGATTATATCGAGCCTCGCGTGCCTGAACAACAGTCTTTCCAAGAAGATGTTGTAGAAACATTTCCTGCAAAACAATTAGATGATTTGCATCTTTTTGTACATATTTTTTGCTATCATTTTTGTATCACGTTGCGTGTGTTTCGCTTGCTTTTAGGTGTTTTAGGAGTCGAGTTGGCCGTTTTTCGTTATTTCTAGGTTTCGTATTTTTGTACGTTTTATTATTAGTTTTCGTAGTTTTTTTACTATTTCGTTTTTCGATTGGCCGTATGACGTCCAAGCGGAGCCCGCGCTCGTTTGGGATCGTTGATACTCGACTTGGGAATGAACGGACAAAGCAAGGGAGCGCAACGGGCGAGGCTCGATCAACCGGCGGACGTGAAAAGAACGAGAAATCGAGCCGGGCGCTGGAATCCAGTCGATCGACTGCCTACTTGGTCGATCGACTGAACCCCCAAAATCGACTGGATTCCAGGGACTTTTGGCATTTTAGACGACGCAGTCGATCGACTGCCTACTTGGCCGATCGACTGCGGTCGATCGACTGGACCCCTCAAGATCGACTGGATTCCAGGGATTCAAGCCGTTTGACATCGCAGTCGATCGACTGCCGACATGATCGATCGACTGCCAGTCGATCGACTCCTTTTGTAGTCGATCGACTGAAAAGCAGATTTTGTGAAGATTTAAGTAATCAGACGTCTTTTCGAAGCCAACAACTTGCAGAAGGCCCTTTCTTCATCAGAGGAGAGTTCCTTCAAACTATAACCATATCTTTTCAAATTTGATCCATTTTAATTCCCATAAATTCTAGTAATTAGTAATAGATTAGTTAAGCTTTAGATCTTAGTTAGTGAGTTATTCAAGCTTTGGTTAGATTTCCATTGTCAAGCTTTCAACCTTTTCTCTTCAAGCTTTTGTTGGATCATCCATTTGGTAAACTCTTTCTATTAATATAGTTTTATGTTAATGTTATTTCCTTTAATCTTGTGTTGATACTTGGATCGTAACTTAGTTGTTATTTTGATCATCGAACTTTCATTTTCATTTTATAGCTTTCTAACTTTTGAACTTATGCTTTTAAGTTGTTAAGTTGTTAGATCAATTTCTCAAGCTTTTAGAAGTTTTATAAGATCCTCCTATTTTAACTTTGAATTGTTGTTAAATTAATAATGTTGACTTTTTCAAATAAGCATGACCTTAATTTTCCCTCCATTTTCCTTAATTTAAATTATAAGTTTTCTTAGTTAACTAGTTTAGATTAATCGTTTTTAAATAAGCTTTAATTTCCTTTTCATCTTCAATGTTTTTAAATCTTGTATTTCAA
The DNA here is from genome assembly GCA_014905375.1 of Phtheirospermum japonicum. Lineage (NCBI taxonomy): Eukaryota > Viridiplantae > Streptophyta > Magnoliopsida > Lamiales > Orobanchaceae > Phtheirospermum > Phtheirospermum japonicum. The sequence continues at coordinate 116,610 of BMAC01000997.1, read as the reverse complement.
TATAAATCTTAGTCGTAAAACTCAAAACCGAACAATGACTACTGCTTTCTTAGTTTAAATTAGTTTCGTATAAACCGACGATAAGAACAATTAAGAAACCGATAGCTGATAACATCCATCCTCGAGAGACACGACTCGGGAAGAACTCGCCGCCCTACAACCGGCTCCGTACTCTTGCGGAGACGGATTCTGAAACTAGCGCGTCGAGAATTCGTCGATCATTGACTTCCAATTAAACGACCCTCTCAATCACAAACACGACGAGTCGGTCAATGATGATTTAGAAGAGTCAGAGAGCGATGAACTACATTTAACCGAAGAAGACGAAGGAAGCTAAGAAGATGAGTTTGAAAGTTAGGGATGAGGTTTGAAAATTTTATGAGTGTTAACGATAATATGAACAAATTATAACGATACACACACACACACACACACATATATATATATATATATAAATATAATTATATACTTATGTAAAAAAATATTATTAATAAAACTATGTTGTATGATAGATGCCTGGTAGAGGTCCTCATCATCGTCGGATTTCTCTCGGCTCATCGTCTTCGGGATACCATGAGGATGATGCCACCGACATGGACCTAGATGATACTGTTCCACCTACCCCGTCTGATGAGGCGGGGATGAGCACGCCTGGTACAGAGGTCAGGACTTCCGGGATCGAGGTAGTCATGATCGGAAATAGGTCAGTAACATTTTAATTAATTTTGTTATGTGTTCAATATATAATTTAATTATTTCACATATATTGAAATAAACTTATTAATTTTTAGGTTACGGAGTCCGTCGAAGGACTTTCCGACCTATCTCAGGACTATACACGAGGCTCGTATCCACCCAAATGGGTGGAAATACGAGCACATCCCCGGACAGCCATCGTCAGACGTGGTGGCCTCGTTTTAGGGTAATTTTGAAGTATTTTTTATTTATTTATGTTAAGTAAATTGCTTAATTATTTTGTCTAATTGTATTTCTTTTGTAGGGATTGGTGTGGTGGGACACTCGTATGTACGACGAGAATGCCATCAGGACGGCATTCTATGTATCGATGCGAGAGGCTTATAAGAGTCGTATATACGAGTGGAGGAAGGCGTATCGATTGAAGGGGACGATACCTGCTATTGTAGGGGAGACGACTTGGAACAGGTGGCTGTTGGAGTTTCAGCGGCCTGAGGAGGTGGAGAAATCAGAGAAGGCCAGGCGGAACAGGATGAGCGAGCCCGGCGGCCCTTCGACTGGTATAGCGAAGCATCGAGGCGGGTCCATGCCGGCTAATCGACAGGCGGCCGAGATTGTAAGTCAATGATAATATTTTAAGTAATTAAATTATATTATTGAACATGTATAAATTTATGTTTTAATTAATTCATTATATTAAATATTGTAAATGTAACTTTAAATACAGGCTGCGCAGACGGGTTCGCAGCCCAGTAACTACGAGATTCTGCTGAGGTATCATCGAAATCCCGACGGCACATTTACGGATCCCAAAGCCCAGAGGATAGCTGTAAGTTTTATATGTTATATATATAACCGATTTATTATAAAATCTGATAAAAGTTATTATAAAATCTGATAAAAGTTATTTGGTAATAATAGCTGAAAATTTTGATATCAAGAGGATTATGAGAGGGCTTTGGAGGAGAGGCGTGCTGCGTCGTCTGATGATAGCAGCCCTCAGGTAGACCCGAACGAGGTCTACCTACATGTCGTCGGGAATAGGAAGGGTCGACGCTATGGCCTTGGATGCTTTGGTAAGATTCAGAAGGGCTGCAGTACTTCTTCCACCTCCACCGCCGATGTTCATAGGCTCCAGACTCAGGTGCAGTCCCAGCAGGAGAAGCTTGAGCAGTTTCAGCGGACCCGCGACAAGAAGGCGCTGGAGATTTAGTGGATCCGTGAGGAGCAGGAGCGTTCCCAGCTGAGACTCCAACAGCAGATTGAAGAAGCTATTGCTCGGGCCATGGCTCGTCGGCCTCCCCGTAGTCCAGATGGTGGAGATTTAGATGGATAGTTATATTTTTATACATTCAATTGCTGAAATGATTTTTTGTTATTGAATGATTTGATTTGATTTTTTTATTAGTGGATTATTTATTTTGGATTATCTCTAAAATTTTATTTGTTTATTATTTTTAACTTAATTATTAATTAATTAAATTTTATCTAAAATTTTAATACTAATTTAATTATATTTTAATTATTTTTATTTATTTATTAGTGCTGGCGACCGTCCCGCCAGTAAATCCTGGCGGGAACAACCGCCAGTATTTACTGGCGGGCAAATTCGCCAGTAAATCCTGGTGGGTTTGCCCGCCAGTAAATACTGGCGGTTGTTCCCGCCAGGATTTACTGGCGGGACGGCCGCCAGGAAAGCATCAGATATTCCTGGCGGGCACAACCCGACAGGAATACTGACGGGCATTTTCTGGCGGCATTAGCCGTCAAGGAAGCCGCCGGCATTCCTTGCGGGTTTTATTTCCCGTCAGGATACTACAATCCTGACCTCAAAAATACTGACGGCCATTATCCGTCAGGAGGCCGTCAGTATTTGATATACTGACGGATTTGGCCGTCAGTATCACCGGATTTTTTTGTAGTGCGGCTTACATGATAGAATATTAGCTCTCTTGAGAAGCTCTCTTATGTATTGCCCTTGACTCAAATGCATTTCATCAGCGGATGAGGTAAAATGGATTCCCAAAAACTATTTAACATTGCCCAGTTCCTTCAATGATAGAACCTTTTCAAGTTGGAAACTACCGAAGAGACCTCATAATTGGTTCCTCATCCCCCGCGCTCGACGATTCTCTCAACGAAGCTATTATTCGAGCACTCGAACTCTCTAAATACTCCGCAATCTTAGATAAGTCATCATCCGTTAATTGCTCAATGTCGTCTGCATGAAAACTGGTCTCAGCTTCTTGAACCTCTTGCCGCGCTAAAAATTGATCATCAAGCTCGTGTTCGTCATAGCTAGGATAATAGGAAAAGTGGTCGTAAGAAGCATTAGACTCTTTGGAAATATCATCCTCCAGTGGCTCCTCGGTAAACATAACTTGGCATTCAGTCACCCAATGCCCAAGTGCTCCGCAGCGGCTGCATTTATGGCTCGAAAAGTAAGAATCGTAAGACTCGTCTATAAAAATGTGTGGGGTGTATGGAGCATCATCTCGGCTTGAGTAGTATTGTTGCCATCTAGGAGTGTAAAATTTCAACGTGAACTCTTCGTATACGTCCTCCCAATTTGGCAAAGAATCGGGCCCCAAGTTTATCAGCCATTGATATGCTTTACCATTTAGTTGCCACAGAAAGAAACGCCTCCTAATTTGCTCTCTTGTAAGGTTGAGACGAGGAAAAGTCTGGGTGACTGCTTCGTATTTTCGAATGAACTCCACCGGATCCTCGCTCTCATGCCCATGGAATTCCGGCAGTTGTGCATAGTACCAATCATCTATTTCATACTCTTCATCGAAGGATTTATTGGAATGGCCGGTCTAGGAACAGGAAAATCGAATGGATTTTCATACCATTGTTCGGCTGTCGATTGAAATCCTCTACTTCTCGACATCCTAGCATCAACCGCAAATAACATCAACGCATCGAGTGGAAAACAAAGAACCTTTATACAAATAGACAGAAAAGCAAATAACACGAACAAACATTATCAAAACCTATTTCAGTCCCCGGCAACGGCGCCAATTTTTGATTCGAGCTTTTGTGTGTGCCTACTATATAAATAATTGTCAGAAATTTAATAGCTCGCCCGCAAGAGAACGGGATCGCGTGTAGGTTGGCAAGCTTAACTCGAGTCGTCTCTCAAGGACTGACGTTCGGGATTTTTAATGTTTGTTTAATCACAATATTTAATACGAGAACTTGTATAAATTCGGTTTTTGGAATTATAAACTACTAATAAATTTAAAAGTATCAACTAATTATGATTAACTAATTAATTTAACCTAAGCTTGAAAATTAAATTATCTAAGAATTATTAATMTAGGGATTTTAAAGCAAATAAATTCTAAATTAATTAACTAGCATGCATCAAACTACTATGAACTAAATYTAACATATGAATTCTCAAGAACAAGATCAATCTCAAAATTCTCAAGCAATACATAGCAAACCAATTATCAACTAATTATCAAAACTAAAGCAATAATTAAATTAATCATGAACAAATCATCACCAAGCATGAACAAGAGAATAAACGCAGCGACTAATTAATATTAAAAACTAAAATCTCAGGTCCAAAACTTCAGCGATTCAACGTTCAAATCAATCGAAATAACTAAACGGTTCAAGAACTCAAACGAAAACAATTAAAATCTAAAAACTAAGAATTAACTAAAGTTTAGAGAACTTATTAAGTAGCTAAAGGTGCTGAAGTTGCTCTGAAAATCCGGGTTATAGATGGTTGATCTTGGTCGAAGAAATCGGAGCTTGAACGAACGTCTTCGTCTTGGTGCTTCGGGCCATAAATCTTCGACTTAGATCTTTAAAATATGTTGTAGGGTGTTGAAAATAGGTTTCTCAACCCTAGGTAGGTGTTTTGGGTCGTGGGTGTATGTTTAAACCGAAATATGAAGGGTTTATATAGTTATTTCATGACTTGGCGCACAAGAAACCCTAAAAATTACGATTCTGGGCCGTCGCGTCGATCGACGTCGGTTCTGGCGTCGACTGACGCGAAACTGGTCGACGCTACAGAGAATGTGGCAGGCGCGTCGATCGATGCTACAGAGGACCGTGGCAGGCGCGTCAATCGACGTCGGTTCTCGCGTCAACCGACGCGAACTGGTCGACGCTACAGAGACCGTGGCAGGCGCGTCGATCGACGTCAGTTCTCGCGTCAACTGACGTGAATGGTCGATAGTGCGCGCAGCGCTCGACAGGCTCGGCCGACAGCGCCCGGCAGCGCTCGGCAGGGGTCTCGGCAGGTGCCCGGCGTGGCTCGGCAGCGTCGGCAGGCAGTGTCGGCATGGCTCGGTAGGTCTTTCTAGAACGGTTACAGGTAAAAATCCGTTATGGAAAGTCTGACAGTTCTAAATTCTTCAAATCATGCCCCGTTTTCGCCGAATCTCCAATCGTTGGCCCAACCTTGACTTCGTCCAAATCTAAATACCTCAAAACACTTAAAATAAACATAAAAGTAAATAAATATAATAAAATAAGTTGGAGATAAGAAAATACGAAAATAAGCTCATTTTATCAAACTTATACCTAAAACAATAATAAAAACTAAATAGAATGCTAACTTAAATCAAGACAAATACACGTAAATCAACAACCGGGTTGAAGGTTTGAGAGAAATCAAAACCAGCTCGCTGAGAGAAACCTTGAGCAACCAATCGTGTTTTGTGTCTAGCAACTGATCCATCGGTGTTTCTCTTGGTTTTAAACACCCATCTACAACCAATTATGTTTCTCCCCTCAGGTGCTGGAACCAAAGTCCAAGTGCGATGTGTAATTAGTGCATTGTATTCAGCCTGCATAGCCTGTTTCCAAACTCCAATCTGAAGAGCTTGTTGAGAATTCAATGGTTCATCATCCTCATTGATGACTTCGACAGATAGTATTTTAGGTTTATGAATACCAGATTTGGACCTGGTCAGCATGGGATGGAAATTTTGAGGCGGACATGGTTGAGAAGGACCACAGCAATTAGGGGAAAGATTTGGCATTTGAACAACAAGGGGAACCGTAGTGTTAGAGCTTTGTGGTGAGCTGCAGTGATTTCGTTGAGGTGATTGGTGGGAAAGAGGAGCATAATCAGGCAATGAGACCTGAGATGTGGGAACATTGTTCAGAGGTGTGGATGGTGTATCTGATTGAGATGATGGAACGGGAAGAGTATGATATTGAGGTGGTGAGTGTATGGGTGGTAGAGGTGACAAACTGTAGTGTGGAGAGTTAGCGACCAGCTTAGAACTGTAAGAGAATTCATGATCACTGAACACAATATTTCTGGAGATTATCACCTTTCCAGAGGGTAACAAAATTTTGTAACCTTTTTAGACCTGTAAGAGAATTCATGATCACTGAACACAACATTTTTGGGGATTATCACCTTCCCAGAGGGTAACAAAATTCTGTAACCTTTATACTGAGTGTTGTAACCAAGGAAAGTACATGGAAGCGACCTGTATTGAAGTTTGTGAGAATTATAGGCTCTGATGTCCGGATAGCAGAGACAACCAAAAACCTTAAGAAAGTTGTAATCAGGTCGCTGATTGAAGAGACACTCAAGAGGAGTTTTATAAATATTTATTTTGCAGGGAACTCTATTAATAATGTAAGCAGAAGTAGCGAAGACATCATCCCAAAACCTGAGAGGTAGGTTTGAGTGAGAGAGCAGAGACTATCCCATCTCCACAATGCGCCTATGCTTCCTTTCAGACACACCATTCTGTTCTGGTGTATAAGGGCAAGATATCCTATGATTTATACCACTATCTTGAAAAACCTTAGCAAGAGGTTTATATTAAGTCCCCCCATCAGATTGGGAATTTTTGATCTTGTAGTTTAGTTGATTTTCAACAAGGTTTTTAAAATGGACAAAGGAATCTGAAACTTCTTATTTGTATTTGAGAACATAAATCCGTGTATATCTACTGAAATGATCGATAAAGTTCACGTAGTAAAGAAAACCATTTCATTATTTGATAGGGGCAGGTCCCCAGAGGTCGGAGTGAATAAGTTCAAGAGGTTGGGAACTAACAAAATAAGAATTAGGAAATGGAAACTTGTGACTCTTTGCTAACATACAAGCGAAACATAAAGATAAACTTTTATTATTGTTGTTATAAGGGATATTACAACTTTTCAGAGCCTTATCTATTACATCTTGACAAGAGTGACTTAATCTTGAATGCCATAGATTAGAAATAGGCTCTTTATTCTGAAAACTTGAAACGAGGCAAGTTTGAGCAGGTCGCATGATGAAAGGTGGTGCAGATGAGGGATGATAAGTAGCTCGCTTGGTGGTATGTAGATGAAAATGATATAGTCCATCTTTAACTGTCCCTTTGAGTAAGATGGCCTTGGTGGTTTGATCCGTAATGAGACAATAAGAAGGATGGAATTCAAAATAGACATTATTATCATAGGAAAAATTGGAAACATTGAGCAAATTTTTAATGATTGAGGGAACATGAAGAAGATTTTTGAGTAAAAAGGTCTTAGAAGTGAGAGGAGTTTTGAGAAAAGAGTTAACAATGTGGGTAATGTTCACTCGAGCTCCATTTCCCATTTGGAGCATGTTCCCTCCAGAATATTCTGAGGCCACATTTAGATTTGCGAGGTCATTTGTCACGTGCGCAGTTGCCCCAGAGTCAGGAAACCAGAGAGTATCAATATCATAGTCTGAATGCGAGCTCATACTTCCAGCATTCCCAAACTGTGCCATATGCAGCGAAGGGTTTCGAACTGACTGCTTGTTGGATTGAGTGTTACTATAGGAGTTGTCATTCCTGTACCAGCACCTATCGGCCGTGTGTTCAGAAATATAGCAGATCTGGCAGACAACCCTATCTCCTCCATTTGATCTTCCTCCGCGACCTCTTCTTCCTCCCCTACTACCTCTGAAACTGTTTCTGCCGCCTCCACGACCTCTTGAGCTTCCTCTGTTCTGTTGATAATTGTTGTTGACTCTTGCGGCGTTGACCTGTGTCGCAGCATTGACGGATGGCAGGGACCCTTCTGTATTGACATATGAGGTATTATTGTTGTTGGTTTCTAATCTTGCCTCGTAGCTGAGCAAAAGAGCATGCAGCTCGGCTATCGTGTAGGGCTGCGGCCTGGACGTCACATTAACCATCACTGAGTCATACTCGCTTCCTAGTCCAGATAAAATATGCAAGATCTGATCTTTTTCAGAGATCTTGTTCCCTGCAGAAGCTAAAACATCACAGCAAGATTTCATCTTTCCCAAATACTCTTTCATAGATAATGCATTCTTTCTCAAGGACTGCAACATTATCCTATACTACATTATCTTGGCTTGAGACTGCGTGGGAAAATTATTCTCAAGAGAAGACCATATTTCTTCGAATGTATTGAAACCAACAGTTAGAACAAGAATACTCTCACTTAGAGAGGACAAAATCCATGAGGCTAAGATTTGATCTTGCATTTCCCATGCAGAAAAGAGGGGATTTGTCTAATTTTCTTCATCAGCTAAAAACTGTGGTGGAGCTGTAGATCCTTTCTTGATGAATGCTTCAAGACCATAACCTTTGATGGCCGTCAAGGCTTGTTGTCTCCAGATCAAGTAATTATTTTCATATAATTTTGTTGAAATGAGCTGACTTTGGGGATAAACGATTTGGGGTAGAGATGAGGAGGTTTGGGTTGAGGAGGAAGAGCTATTGTGAGATATTTTACAAAGAAAAACAGAGTTAGGCCCTCAAACCTGCTCTGATACCATTAAAGAAAAACTACTAGCTCATGGCGAGCTAATATAATGAGAGGCGAGCTGTTGCGAGATGAGAATGCACTACATATATTTTGGGTAATATTTTTCATACATAACATTAGTGAAATACACGGCTATTTATAGCAACATAGCTAACTAGGGTTGCACTAGATCTTACTGTCAGATTTGACACAGTACATATGATAACGGCTAGCTATAATCTTGTGGCTAACATTGCTACAGTACCATTGATAGCTGTAGAAGACTGGACTGTACTATGTTATGGCTGTCGTAATCTAACGTGGTGTAGGCTCCATGTAGACTTATGATGCTGAGACCTGTCAGGTCGGTACTCACTTGACTTGATCACATTAGGTCGCAATGTATGCGACCTGAATATATTAGGTCGCCAATCGTGTGACCTGAGGTTATCAGGTTGCCATGTCGTTCCGTAGTCATGCAAGATGTTCCCATCAGGTCACGGTGGTCGCCATATCATTCTATAGTCACGCGACCTATTCCCATCAGGTTGCTGTGACTTATACTGTCGTTTAACACTATGCTCACTAGTGCAGAAACATCTTTTAAGAACGCCTGTTTCTGCAGATTAAGAACGCCCTGCTGAGGCGTTCTGTATGGAGCTGTTCTTGAAAGTCTGACGATCAAGAACGCCTCAGCAGGGCATTCTTGATTGTCAGACTTTCAAGAATGGTTTTTCAGAGACGTTCTTAAAAAAATTTCAGCCGTTCTAGAAAGTCAGTTTTGCAGCTCTGGAAAGTACTTTCCAGAACGTCCTTTTTTAAGACTTTCTGGAAAATCTACTTTCCAGAACGTCCATTTTTAAGGCGTTCTCGAAAGTATACATTCCAGAACGCCTATATTTCGAGGCATTCTGGAAAGTATATTTTCTAGAACGGCTAAAAAACAGGCGTTCTGGAAAATGTATTTTCGAGAACGTCTCTAAAACAGACGTTCTCTAAAGTATACTTTACAGAACGTCTCCAAAAAAAGGCGTTCTGGAAAGTATAATTTCGAGAACGTCTTCAAAAAAGGCGTTCTGGAAAGTATACTTTCGAGAACGCCTGAAAAAAAGACGTTCTGGAAAGTATACTTTCGATAACGTCGCGAAAAACAGACGTTCTTGAAAATGTATACTTTCCAGAACGTCTCTAAAACAGACGTTCTGGAATATTTGTGTTCTAGAACGGTTTTTTGACTAACCGTTCTAGATTTTACATTTCTGGAAATTCATTCCAGATTTATATTTCTTATATTTCCTTTTCTAGATCTGCTATGAGCAAAATTCTTGTACCTAATTAAATCACAAAATACATTTCATTTATATAATCCCAAGATCACCAACACATGTCATTAATAACAATAATACACAATCACCATAATACACAAAACACATTTCATTTATATAATCCCAAGATCACCAACACATGTCATTAATAACAATAATACACAATCACCAAGTCAACAATACAAGTATCCAAATACACGATATCCAAGTATATCCAAATACACAATCACCAAGTCTTAAAATAGAAATCCACAAAAGTTGATGAGTACATGTTTTTCTACCATTCAAGTTATCCACGAATAGTTTGTTTCTTACACTCCAAAATATTGCACCTACATGGCGATCAAGCAATGAACTCTAAGAAACATTCGGCCCAACGTCTATGTACATCATCAATTTCCTCGTCCGAATAAGGTTGTTCCATATTGAGTGCCTGCATGTGTGAGACAGCATAGAATCAGACATCGATTTCAAAAACCACATTTTACATTAACAACTAAGCAACATGTTCTACAAGATTTCATTTTCCGAAGGAAGTAAACAGAAGAGGTAAAAGAAATGTATAACAAACCAACTTATGTGTGTGTATATATATATATATATATATATATATATATATATATATATATATATATATATATATATATGTAGAAGAAGATTGGAAACTGCGTACTCGAGCGAGAAAAAAGTCCAAATTGAAAAGGCCAAAAAAATATATATAATGCGCACTTAACAACACAAATTTTGCGCGAGTCGGAGGTGCCTGATATTTCATAATATTATAATCACAAACTAAATATTTGACAAGCTTCAATTAGTAAAGCAAATTGACACCTTACTGCTTTACTTACAAAAATGACTCCTGATTAGCTTAGCCTAATTAAAAAACAAAAACAAAAACAAAAAAGTGTCCTTCAAAATTTTAAATACACCCTTAACATTTGTTTCTATTTTACAAACTGCACCTCTAGAGGATGAGATTTGTTAGGTAAATACAAAGCTTAAGGGAGTACTTGCAAATTTTTTAAAATTTGTTTTTTTTCTCTTTGTAATTTTTCTAATATTTTTGTTTTCAAACATAACATAATTCCTGAAAGTAAGAATTAAATATGAAATAAAATCTAAATTTTTTGTTCATTAGATAATTCTTACAGCAAGAATGCAGTACCTTTTTCAACTCAACCTTCGGTGAGGGGCCCTCGTGATAGAAGCTTGGCATTGGACTTGCCTTAAACAACAAACTCTTCCTTAGTTGCCTGATTGCTGCTACAGCCTCTTCCTACAAATTTAAATTGCACTATAAGACGCAGTCGTTAAACTTATAGCATTTAATTTTTTATTTAAGATAAAGAGCGTAAAATTACCTTAGTCCTCACCTCACATTGAGTTTTCTCAGCCTCCAGTGCTTGATGTTTCTCCTCTAACTTCAAGAAGAACTAAAAAAAAAAGAAAGAAAGAAAAGAAGACAAAGCCTCGTTAAAAATAACAAGACATTATCCACATTCGACTTCGTATTTATTTTCAATAAATATTAGATTCAAGAAAAAATTAACTAAATAACCTCCTTCCTTCTTTCAGCACGTTGACTGCTCTTAAACACTGGTGCTGAAGCAAGAGTCGTCTTGAATTTTCTTGTTGGTGCCAAAGTTCTTCACATAGTTAAATAAAATCAGATAAATTAGCAGTATGACAAACAAAGAACATTATAGAGGAAAAGATAAAAAAAAATAGGTCTATTGCAGATAGCATACGATGAAGCAACCGAACATTTATCTTCATCAGAGCGCTTCTTGTTATCAGGTTGCAATGGCTTCTTAGGGGCAATAGGTGAGCCTTTCTGCAGTCAAATGGAGCTCAATATTAGTAATGTTGCTAATGTTACATGGTCAAATTTAAATTTTTATTTGTTTGAATCAGTTATCTCATGCAAGAAAACCAACTTGACAAATAGTGGCGAGTACATACTTTAGAATTGAAGAACTACTAAACTCATAGGAATTACTGGAAAAATGCCTCCCAGTCATAAGATACTTTCTGATAAATTTAAGGGTTGGTTACAAAAATTC
>BMAC01000997.1:68839-87429 GCA_014905375.1 Phtheirospermum japonicum | reverse complement strand
TGTTAGCAAAGAGTCACAAACTCCCATTTCCTAATTCTCTTTTTGTTAGTTCTCAACCACTTGAGCTCATCCACTCCGACCTCTGGGGACCTGCCCCTATCAAATCATCGAATGGTTTTCTTTACTACGTGAATTTTATCGATCACTTCAGTAGATATACATGGATTTATCTTCTCAAATCCAAATCCGAAGTTTCAGATGCTTTTGTCCATTTTAAAAATTTTGTTGAAAATCAATTAAACTACAAAATCAAAAATTTCCAATCCGATGGAGGGACTGAATATAAACCTCTTGCTAAGATTTTTCAAGACAGTGGTATAAATCATAGGATATCTTGCCCTTACACACCAGAACAGAATGGTGTGTCTGAAAGAAAGCATAGGCACATCGTGGAGATGGGATTGTCCCTTCTCGCTCACTCAAACTTACCTCTCAGATTCTGGGATGATGCTTTCACTACCTCTGCCTACATTATTAACATAATTCCCTGCAAATCAAATCTTTACAAAACTCCCCTTGAGTGTCTCTTCAATCAGCGACCTGATTATAACTTTCTTAAGGTTTTTGGCTGCCTCTGCTATCCGCATATCAGACCCTATAATTCCCATAAACTTCAATACAGGTCGCTTCCATGTACTTTCCTTGGTTACAACACTCAGTATAAAGGTTACAAAATTCTGTTACCATCTGGGAAGGTGATAATTTCCAGAAATGTTGTGTTCAGCGAGCATGAATTTCCATACAGGTCCAAACAGGTAGCTAACTCTCCACACTATAGTTTGTCACCTCTACCACCCACACATTCGCAACCACCTCAATATCATACTCTTCCCTTTCCATCCTCTTAATCAGACACACCATCCACACCTCTGAACGATGTTCCCACATCTCAGGTCGCACCGCCTAACTATGCTCCTCTTTCCCACCATTCACCTCCGCGAAGTGACTGCAGCTCACCTCAAGGCTCTAACTCTACGGTTCCTCTCGTTGTTCAATTGCCACCTCTTTCTCCTGCTCACTGTGGACCCTCTCAACCATGTCCACCCAATAATTTCCATCCCATGCTGACCAGGTCCAAGGCTGGTATTCACAAGCCTAAGATACTATCAGCCGAGGTCATCAATGAAGATGATGAACCATTAAATGCTCACCAAGCCCTTCAGATTGGAGTTTGGAAACAAGCTATGCAGGCTGAATACAATGCACTTATTACAAATCGCACTTGGACATTAGTTCCAGCACCTGAGGGGAGAAACATAATTGGTTGCAGATGGGTGTTTAAAACCAAGAGAAACACCGATGGATCAGTTGCTAGACACAAAGCGCGTTTGGTTGCTCAAGGTTTCTCTCAGCGAGCTGGTTTTGATTTCTCTGAAACGTTCAGCCCGGTTGTCAAACCGACAACAATAAGGATATCTTAAGCATTGCAGTTTCTTGTGGATGGAATGTTAAGCATCTTGATATTAATAATGCATTCCTACATGGCGACCTGCAGGAAGTGATTTACATGAGACAGGCTCCCGGTTTTGAACAAAGAGACAAACAACTTGTATGCAAACTCACCAAAGCCATTTATGGGCTTAAACAGGCCTCCAGAGCATGGTTTGGCAAGATTCAAGGAATACTCCAAGGTCTTAGATTTACAGGTTCAAAAGCTGATGCTTCCCTTTTTTACAGGTTAAAGAATGGGTCAAGAATTTATCTTCTCATTTATGTAGATGACATACTGATCACAGGGAGCGATGAGAACGAGGTCGCTTCGGTAGTTACCAACTTAAAGAAGGTTCTATCGCTAAAGGAACTGGGTAATGTTAAACAGTTTTTGGAAATCCATTTTACCTCATCCAATGATGAATTGCATTTGAGTCAAGGGCAATACATAAGAGAGCTCCTCAAGAGAGCTAATATGCTATCATGTAAGTCGGTCCCAACTCCAATGATCACTTCAAATAACCTATCCAGATTCAAGGGGAGCAGCGCGGGCATAAACCCTACTCTTTACAGAAGTCTAGTCGGAGGTCTGCAATATGTCACTATTACGCGGACTAAAATATCCTTCAGTGTTAACAAGGTTAGCCAATACATGGCTAATCCCTTAAATACGAGCTGGCGAGAACTGAAGCGAATTTTGAGATGTTTGGCGGGCACTATTGACCATGGGTTGAGAATAACAAAAGCACAAAATTTTCATCTGAATGGTTTTTCGGACTCAGATTGGGCTGCCGACCTCGATGATAAGAAGTCCATCAGTGGTTCATGTGTTTATCTTGGCAATAATCTTGTGTCCTGGAGTTCGAAAAAACARGGATTTGTGTCGAGGTCGAGCACGGAGGCAGAATACAGGAGCTTGGCGAAYACTGTGGCAGAAATGACCTGGATAGGCTATCTGCTCAAGGAATTGAAGATTGKATCAGCTCGCACACCTACCGTATGGGTAGATAATCTCAGCACGATTGCTCTGGCATCAAATCCCGTCCTGCATGCAAGAACCAAGCACATCGAACTTGATCTTCATTTCGTTAGAGACAAGATTCTTTCACAACAGCTCGCAGTACAACATGTTCCTTCTTCAGAACAGATAGCTGATATTCTGACTAAACCTTTGAGCGAGCAATTCTTCACCAAGCTCAGAGATAGATTGAAAATCTTATCCAAGAGCTCGTTCGAATTGAGGGGCCGTGTTAAACAACAGTACAAGTCACAGCGACCTGAAGGGAGTAGGTCGCGGGACTTCGAAACGATGTGGCGACCTGATAGCTATAGGTCGCTCAACTGGCGACCCAACAGATTCAGGTCGCATGGATTACAACCTGATAAATTCAAGTCAAGTAAGTACCGACCTGACAGGTCTCAGCATCAGGAGCCTATAGGACGTCAGATGAGGACAGCCCTAAATTAGTACAGTACAGTCAGCTACAGCTGTTAATTGTACTGTAGCAATATGAGCCACAAGTTTACATCATTCCGTTATTTTATGTACTATGTCAAATCTGGCCGTAGGATCTCCTATATCAAATCTGGCCGTAGGATTTAGGGCAACCTCAGTCATCTGTGTTGCTATAAATTGCCTTGTAATTCATTTATGTAATATATAAAAACATTACTCAAGCACACACGCAATACATACTCAGCTCACTTTAGCTCGCTTTTCATAATATTAGCTCGCCATGAGCTCGCAGTTTTTCTTTCAATTAGTTTCTATGATTTCCAAGGTTTGAGATAGTTGAATATTGAAAGTACTTGTTATAAATTGTTTAGTTTCATGTTACTGTCATTGATGAATAATTTTAGTGAAGAAAATTATAACTAAGATATGCATCAAAATTTAGAGGTTTGCATGTGATTTATATATACTGTTTTATCCGAATGTAGTTTATTCCTGTTGGATCTACCTAGAATGGCAAGAAAAATGCCTCATTCATTTAATTTTGTACCTACAAAGATCACTCAAAGATTGAGGGCTTAGTCTTTCATGGAGGGTTGAAAGAATATTTCATCTTGAAAAGTTCTGAGCGAGTAAAGTATTTGCAGAATTTAGGAAAAAATTAGTAGATGGCGTTGCCTTTTATTATTTATTTATTCTCTGTTGTGTGTTGCTCAATTTTACAAACTCCTTAATTTGGGGTTTCAATTTTATATTCCTAAATCACGGCACAAATTTTGTTGTCTCACAATCGTGGGCCTAATTTTTTTTGCTATTGTTTCTCAATTTAGGTTTTATTATTATGAACATTATTTTGAGAATAAAATACAAAATTCGTGTCCAAGTAATTAAGAAAAAATAAACCGGAGTTGGGATTCCATGAAAATACAAACTTTGAGGTAGAATTGAAGATTTTGAAAATTTGGGGACTGAATTCAGACGAAATTAAAATTGCTCCCCCCTACCCCCTATACCAGCCCTAAATTTTAGCCTAATTGCACGAAATACTAATTATCTTTCAAATTTACAAAAGACCCTGTTAAAGTGTTATAAACATTTCTTAAAGCTGAAAGACCCTGTTAAAGTGTTATAAATATTTCTTAAAGCTATGTTTGTGTGTGAAATGTGTTTGTCAAATATTAAATTGGAAAAAATATTTTTGTTAAATGCTAACAAGTTATATAAAATCTCAAATAGTTCAATTCTAAATATACAATTATAATGTTATTTTTTATTAAAATAATAATATTAATATAAACAATATAATAATTATATCAACAACCAATAACACTACCACTACCCAATCCCATGCTCACCGGCAACCCTGCCTGAAAAATTTTCGGGGAATTTTTTTTTGGCCCAAAATTGTTTTCAGATCAGAAAACTAAAGTAAGAAATTGTCCTACTTTCTCGAACATAAATTATGAAATTTCCATATAAAGTATGAATGTTTCTTACTTTTTCAAGCATAAAGTAAAAAATTTGTCTTAGTTTTTAGTAAATAAAGTAAAAAAATTCAATATAAACTAAGAATATTTATTACTTTTTCAATCATACAATAATAAATTTTCTTACTTTATATGATATAAAGTAAGAAATTGTCTTACCTATTCTTACATAAAGTTAGAAAGAAGTTTGTGAACATATAGTAAGTAATTCGTGAAAGAAAGTAAAGAACTCATATTTGAAAAAAATATTTTGTATTCAACTTTTCTGTAATTTCATTCAATCATATTTTTCCATAATTACATCAGGAAATGTCGCCACTATTTATAGTATCATGTAAGACAAATGTAACCCTAAAATATGTGGCTAACATTGCCACAGTACACTTCTGCAAATCGTGTGGTCACTATTGCTACAGTACATTCTGACAGCTGGATGTACTAAATTAGGGCTGACATCATCATCTGACGTAGGTTAGGTTGTCCTCATGTATGTCCCATTGCTAGTTGTACGTACAACCTCTGGGCGACCTCTAGTATGACCTGAGAGGTCGACAACCTTGCGACCTAGTGCTGTACTCATCTTCAGGTTGACTAGTCGTTAGGCATTATATGACTAGTCAACCTAAACTTATCAGGTCGCTCTCTATTCAGGTCGCCAACCTTGCGACTTGATGCTGCACTCATCTTGAGGTTGCCAGGCATTATATGATAAGGCGACCAGAACTTATCAGGTCGCTCTCTATTATCCCTCACTCAATTCGAGTGCGGCGAGAGGTTGAACAGAGAGCTTATTTCGGAGCCGAACAAAGAATTGATGAGAGAGCGGTTTGGTGAAGACATCGGCAGTCTAATCAATAGAAGGGACAAACCGAACCTGCAACAATTTGTTCCCAATTGCTTTGTACGAGCATGGAGAACAGGATTGGAGGCAACAACAATAGCACTTTGATTGTCGACCCAGATTGTAGGAACATCAGGAAGACTGACCTAAAGCTCATGTAGTAAGGATAGAATCCAAACTATTTCAGCAGTAACATGAGCGAGGCTGCGATATTCAGCCTCGGTGCTGGACCTCGAAACAGAGGTCTGCTTCTTAGAACACCAAGAGACAATATTGCGTCCGAGAAAAATACAAAATCCAGTAATGAATTTTCTATCATCCAGATCACCAGCGCAGTCGGAGTCTTAAAAGCCTGTCTGAGTAAATAATGAGGTTTTTCTGTAGGTTATGCCATAAGGAATGGTACCGGCAAGATATCGCAGAATTCTCTTGACAGCTCGCCAGTGTGTGCTAAGAGGACAATGCATATATTGGCACACTTTGTTGACGCTGTAAGAAATATCAGGTCGAGTAATTGTGATATACTGAAGAGCTCCAACAATACTCCTGTAAAAGGTTGGATCAACAGTGGGTTCCCCTTAAGATTATAGAGGATAAGGGACACAACCATCGGTGTAGGGGTGGCTTTAGCTCCAGCCATACTTGCTTTTTCAAGAAGAGTTAAAATGTACTTGCCTTGATTCAGATGTAGACCCTGAGCGGTATGCGAAACCTCAATGCCAAGGAAATGATGTTGTTCACCTAGATTTTTTAATGAAAAAGTTGAATCAATGTGAGTAATAAACTTCGAAATTCCGACTTTGTCGCTGCCTGTGACGAGGATGTCGTCAACATACACTAAAACCCATATGCAACCTGAGGAAGTGTTGGAGTAGAAGAGAGAGCTATCAGCCCGGGAAGCAGAGAAACCAAAACCAATAAGAACAGCTCGCAATTTCCCAAACAAGGCGTGAGGAGCCTGTTGAAGCCCGTAAATCGCTTTCGACAACCTGCACACGTGAAGATTGGTACCCTCCTGTTCAAAACCAGGTGGCTGAGCCATGAAAATTTCTCGGTCCAGCTCGCCATGCAGAAAGGCATTATTGACATACAATTGTTTGACCGACTAATTACAATTGACAGCGATGGAGAGCACAACTCGGATAGTGGTAACAACCAGGCTTAAAGTGTCAAAAAAATCAAAATCGGGCACCTGACTGTATTCTTTGGCGACTAGTCTGGCTATATATCGAGCAACAATTCCATCAGCATGGGTTTTCAGTTTGAACTTATACCCTTTCAAACGTAGACGCGAATTGGTTAATCGGAATTTAATTTTGAAAAGAACACAAAAGTTCGAATCAGACTTATATATATTTTCTATTTTTGTGGCGACAAAATTCAAGTCTCTACAACCGAAATATTAATGGCTCGAAGATGCAAGATAACAAGCCAAATTCAAAGGAGACAAGGTTTAAAAAAAATGACTGTTTTCAAAGGCCGCTATATAGACAAGACCGATGTCCCGTCCAGAATCCATCTGTTAATAAATTTCTTCTTCTTACGTATGGAAATTATACCTAATATAATGAAAAGGTCAAATAAATGAACACCATCAAACTTCTACCAGAAACAGGCATCAATTGTTTAATAGTAATATTTCATAATTAGAATAATGCAGTATATGCCCATACCCATACAGCAACAGAATCACATAAATTGTCGCATCCAAGATGCAAACATTCTGCAAGTACACAAGAAATTTTGTTCTCTTGGCATGCAAAAATATTGATGTTTGGGTATTAGTGAGAACATCACTTTTGCTTCACATAACATAGTCCCTCAAGTTGCAGAGAGCCGTGAGAGTGAGACAAATCAGATGTGAAGCCAAAGGACAAATTAATTAACACGACTTCTCATCGCACTACTAATAAAAATAGACCTTATAGTTAGAGAAAGGATTGCATAACTCAAGGCCCACTTTTCAATGTCGACCAATCATTGAATACTATTACGTCACCAGAATATATATATATATATATATATATATATATATATATATATATATATATATATATATATTCTGAGACTGGTTTGAACCAAGCAAAGAGAAGTACATCATATAAAGGAGGAACAGAAAGGATTTCCCTGAGTTTTGACAAATCCTCTTCCCCAAAGATATTCATACAATGATCTCTATTATTAGGTCTTTCTATTCATCTGTTTAAGTATCCTGCATTCTGAGTCTCTGTTAGCACTTGCTTCCCACCATCACAGAACTAGGCTTCCAGGATCCCCTATTTCTCCTTCTGATAAAATATGCATTGTATGAGGCTTTCTGGTTAGAAATAATTTTACTCCACATGAGACTTTTTCCATATTATATTTGCCTTCTGAGGCTTATAAAGAGAATATTTATTACAATCTAATACACTAGAATTCCCTAGTAAAACAATTCTGGATATTGGTATTCATTAATTGTCAAAGAGGTTCATACAACTGGAACAATCATCTAACTCCATGTTTATTCTTTCTGGCTCTTGAAATCAAATTATGCCAAATCTACAACTCTCCTGGCCAGCTTTGGAAAATGATAAACTATATCAGTTGACACTTGACACCATAAACTCCATCTAGAAACGCATATTGTGGCTGCACTTCAACTATAACAACCACACTTGAATTGATGGATGACTATAGTCAACTAAAAATAACACTGTGCGTTCATATTACAGAACATTACATTAGTATACACTTCACTCTAAGAACATCCTGACCTCAAACCTATTTTTTAATGTTGTACCATTGAAAAAGTAAACATTGCAAAACGGAAAGAACCAAAAATAAAAACAAAAAATGGATATAACAACTCAATAAAAGTTGGACTTGGCAAAAACAGAGAAAAAAATTGCATCATAAAGCTGCAAAATGGGAGCGAAGCTACCCAAGCAATTAATTAAACCATGAAAAAAAATATCCATGAATTGGATATAGTATATGCATGCCACTTTCAATATCAATGCCAAGGTGACGCTGTTGAGGCAGCACAAAAATGCTAACACTCTCTGGGCTTCAAAAGCTATATGTGTTGCACAGTAACACTAGGAGAAAGTACGACCACTAAATGCTTATTCGCCCAAAAAGCTTAACCACAAACTAGGACAAGGAGACCCTCATACTCAGCTTTCTATATCTAATAAAACCATTTCACCAGGTGCTGAAACAACAATTTGTAGTAATACCTCGTGTTCATCTCTAATATGATAAGTAGCACGAGTTTCTAAGGTTAGTTGTAAATTTGTCTAGCTACAGCAAGACACAGCAGTATCAGTACAGCTAAGAATGCCCTTTAATGTTGATTTTAATCTCAAAATTTTGTACCACATTCAAGGTCAAAATATCATTAGCAATCGCCTGCTTAGGCAACCAATTCCAACACTAACTACAAAGTCTACAATTTCAAATAACACCAGAATAATTACAAAACACACATGCATATACTCCCCTAGCCTGAATACCTTGACGATTATCAGCAATGAGCATTTTCATTGACAAATAAACTTTTTCACTAAGTCACATAAACTAAAACAGAAAATTTGAGAATTTTGGTTGTATTTGGCAATTTCTACCGCATTTTTCCACACCCTTCCCTATCGCCCAAGTCTGGACTCCATCCGTGTTGTTGCTGGCACAAGTCAAAAGCGGCAAGTCGAACCAATATAGTCGAGGGTGAAAAGTGCAGAAAAATAAATCGATATTATTAAAAATACGTAACAACAATACATTCTCCTCGGGACGAATCCCAACCCAGACTAGAAGAATCCCTCTCAAGCTAAAGCCGCCAATAAAATTATTCAATAAAAGATAATTCTAACTAATGAAAATACCCTACTGAAATACCAGGATTCCAACGTTCAAATGGCCCACGCATGGCCCATTCTAATCAATAAAACAGGATTAATAAAATTGGACAATTAATTAAATACGATAAGACATAGGAGTAAAGAAGCAGGGCTGCATCGATCTATAACAGAATGATTATCAGTGATGCGTTAATTATTCCCCGAACAAATGGAAAAACCAGGGTCAATGCAACAGATAACTTCCTTGTGTGAATTGGATGCGACTCCCCTTATATACAATTGTCCAACATTCCACGTTCTCCCTTGTCTACCTCTACTACCAATTTTCTTATAATGAGCTTTCTTTCATATTGGAATGAGTTCCCTCTAATCCTTTCCTTGTTATGGTCATTCAAATAATAATGTACCATATACACATGAAAATGCAAATTGGTGAAAGTCAGATAGATCAGGAACTTAACTTCTATGAAAAGTATCCTATTTCATGATTAAATATGCTTGTTCCCCATGATCAATATGCAAGATTGTCCTCATACAAATAATGAGAATTTTTACTTGAGATAAAGTGATACCATATTATACAAATCCATGTAGATGACATCAACGTACTACATTTTTGGATGGTATAATAATTAAACTGGTGTTTTTCAAGCAATGCTTTACAGTTTAGAAGCTTTCCATCTATGGTGTCTTACCTATACTTTATGTTCACACAAGCAATAAAAGGAATACAACACATTATGGATTAAAAATAAAAATAAAAATAAAAAAGTTTTATAATGAACAGGAGGAATATGCATCGAGAATGTTTAGAAGTCATTACAATAATCATTAACCAAAGACTACAGATAGAAGTCATTACAATAGTCATTAATCAAACACTACAGAGAGAAGTCATCACAATCAGTGATTCAATAAGAAAATTGATTTATTTATTTTTTTTAAAGAAAATTTATGAACAAAAAATGATGCAGACAAATACAGATAGGACTTACACCCAACCATAGCGACGTTCGAACAAGAGGCGTTTGCAAGGCGGAGTGGAGGTGGTGGTGGCGAAGTTCAGGCATTTGTGTTTTCTCCTAATCTGGTGATAAAATCACGAATTTAATTTCTTCTTAGGCGCAATGGTTAGGTTGAATTCATCCACTGCCACCCCCGACAACGGTGTCGCCTGCAAATCGAAGATGTCGTGAGCCCGTGCCCATCACCACCTTTTTCCCAAACTCACAGCCCAAAATCAAAAGGCCCGAACGCACGGACCCAGCACCAATAGTCAGGTTGCCTCTCCGCCGTAGAATCACCGTCTTCGTCCCAACATGGGCGCTCACCGTCATTTCTGGCCGTCGAATCCAGTTAGCCCGAAGCCTAGCCGTTGGCCTTGCGCTATCAAATCAGTCGCGGACCGCGGTGCCCAGCAACCCCCACAATGAACCAGACAAGCCGCCTCACAGATGCCATCACCGCGCATGCACACCGCCGCCGATTCCCTGTCGCCGGGTCCGCCGCCTTTTAAGATTCGAAGGGAGATGTATTCGGATGAGAGGAGAGGAAGGGAGATAGGGCAAACGGGTTTTGATTCAAGTTCCTAAAAAAACATTATATTAAAGACGAAAGTAAAAAAATTTATTAATATATTCAAATAAATAATGTGATATACTAGAACGTCTTTTTTAAGACGTTGTAAATATTATGATATACTAGAATATACCAGAACGCCTTTTTTAACGGAAATTTGATATATCAATATACCAGAACGCCTTTTTTAACGGCGTTCTGGTATATCGAATATACCAGAACACCTTTTTAACGGCGTTCTAGTATATCAATACCAGAACGCCTTTTTTAACAGCGTTCTGATTTATTGATATACCAGAATACCTCAGCGTTCTGGTATATGACACTTTTATTACGAAAATGCCATCGGCTTATATTCTATAACATCATTTTATGAGGCGTTCTAGATTGACTGTTCTAAAATAGATTTTCTTCACTAGTAGGTCTTGTGCGATATCCGCAATCTGATCTCGTATAGCTCCTGATGTTCCTGTCAGTGCTTCAACACCAGAACTAAAATCTTAGGTTCATACAAATCCCGATGAAGAGATATCTGATTTTGAAACTGACCAAGATGATGCAAGGGTATCAGTGTCTTTGACCCTCTGAACAAGGGCATTGCTTCCAAGATACAGAAGAATCATTCCACTTTGCAAGTTATTGGATCGGTAAATTAAAGAAGCACTCGCAAGAAGCAGATTAACTTTGGGGAAATGGTAAAACTGGTATGTATGTCATCTTACTGCTCACTAACAAAAAACTCTTATTTTGTGTTTTTTCTGCAGCACCCAAAAAAGTGGAAGAAGCTCAAAGGGCGAGTTATTTATAAATGCAAGAAGAACTTGATCAGTTTGCAAAAAATGATGTGTGGAACTTGGTTCCTCGACAAAGTACAGAAAATGTTAATGGAAATGAGTGGATTTTCAGAAAAAATACTGACGAGTTGGGAATCATTTTTGGAAACAAAGCCAGGCTTGTGGCATAATGTTTTACCCAGTTTTAAGGTATAGATTTTGACCAAACCATTGCCCCCTATGGCAAAGGAAGGATTGAGTCAATCGAACTACTTCCAAATGTTTCTTTTCATCTGAGTATTGCTCTTCACTAAATGGACATAAAAAGTAATTTTTAAAAAACTTTTTGAAATGAAAAAGCTTTTATTGAGCATCCTAGAGGTATTGAAGATCCACATAAACCTCATTTTGTTTATAAATTATAAGGGGCTCTTTATGGTCTTAAGTAAACCCCTAAAGCGTGATATGATAGGCTTACTCAACACCCTTTTCAAATGAATTTTAAACGTGGTGAAGTTGATAAAATATTATTCATTTTAAAAAGCAAACACGAGATATTGATAGCTCAAATTTATGTTGATCATATCGTGTTTGGATCTACATGTGACAAACTGCTTAGAGACTTTGTGAAGAGTATTTCTACTACCTTTGAAATGAGTATGGAAGGTGAATTATCTTTTTTCTTAGGTTTGCAGTTTAGGTTTTTCAGAATTTTTCGTGTCTCAAGCCATGTTTACTAAAAAACTTGTGAAACATTTTGGTCTGGAGAATGTTAAACATATAAAAACACATATATGATCAAGTGAGAAATTCTCTAGAAATGATATTAGCGAAAGTGTTGATCACACTATGTATAGAAGCATGATAGGCAGTCTATTGTATTTAAACGTGAGTCGACCTGATATCATGTATAGTGTTTGTCTATGTGCTTGTTATCAAGCAAATCCTAAATACACTCACCTGAAGGCACAAAAGGGCATAAACAGGTATGTTGTTGGCACATACAATCTAAGAATTTGGTATACTGATGATACTAACTCAAATCTTATTGGTTATACTGATTCAGATTGGACAGGTAATGTCAATGATAGGAAAAGCACAACATGGGGTTATATTTGTTTTCTAGGGAATAATCTCGTGTCTCGGTATAGTAAAAAAGAAAATTGTGTGTCTTTGTCAACAACTAAAGCAGAATATGTAGCAGTTGGTAGTGTTTGTGGAGCTGCTTTTGATGAAACAAATATTAGAGGAGTATGCGTTAAATAGTGATGTTTTTACTTTCTTGTGTGACAACTCGAGTACCATTAATATCTCTAAAAATTCAGTACAACATTCTAGCAAAAAAAACATAGATATTAGACATCATTTCATCCGAGATTTGATCGAGATTAAAAAATCAGCTTGCCGACATATTTACCAAATCATTAGACTATGAGGGATTTTTCAGATTGAGTAAATCTCTTGAATTATATGTTGTTTAATATAGTGTTACTGGAAATGATGGACAATCTCTAGTAACATCAGTTGCATCGTACTCTTTACAACATGTAATTTTTTTTTAAATTTTTTCCATAACATATTTTGAACTTGCATTGTTCCCAACTACAGAAAGTTATTATGTCTCAAATTGTGTTGTCAAAAGTTCTGAAAGATACAATTGTGGTTTAACTTTCGCCGAAACATCCGTTTCTCTAGGTGCGCTTCAAAATTAATATTATGTGGATGTCTCAGCTATATATATATATATATATATATATATATATATTGATGAGAAATTGGTGAAATTTATGCAAAATTCATAGATCAATTTGATCTTTTCTTCTCTGCTGCTGATTGAGTGGAGGTACCTTTACTTTCCGACAAAAAATTCTCAAACACAATATTAATGACATTGTCATTAACTGAAAGAATTGTCAATTCATTGACTTTGTTGATCGACTGTTAGTCCAGATGTCATCACACAAGGACCAACATCATACTGCAGTTACAGGTTTTTGCGTGTATTTATTATTATTATTATTTAGGTCATCCTTTTGGTCAATATAAAATAATATAATTCCATTATATTTATTATACATAATATTCATATCAAAACATACATATATTATCGTTCAAAATATATATACATACATATATATATATATATATATATATATATATTACACAAAATATTAAAATAGAGATCGGATGATAATTTATTCGTCTTCAGTGGGCTACTCCCTTCGATGAATCAGAGAAAAAGGTGAGATTTTTTTTATAATTAGGGTTGAGAAGTGATTATGCCTTTATAAAATGGAGCCCGCAATTCACGTGTAGTGATTATGGCAGCTTTTATTGCCGAAATAAGCTTGGGCATGAATAATACTTCCTCCGTTTTTTTATTAAGTAACATTTTAGATTTTATGTATATAAGTAAGGAATATGTAAATTTGACTAATACATCATTAATTAATTAATAATATTTTTATTTAAACTCTCTTACCTCTTTACTAATAATTACATTACTACCGTAAATTTATTTTATTTCTTTAAATAAGTAAAATAAAGTTAGGAGAAATTGGTAAAAAAAAATTATAAAATAATATTTAATTTTAAATAAAATTTAACTTCTAAAATGATAATTAATATGAATCGAAAGAAGAATGGGGTAAGATGGTAAATAAGATGATTAGGATAGTAATCGTAAAACTTCACAGAGCTTTACTTAAACCCTACTCCTCGAAAGATAAGAACAAAAAAGAAGACGAAAAAAGTATTCCCAAAACAACCGAACGCCGGCAAAATAGAAAATAATCGATTGGCGACGCCATGTCGGACTATGTTTTACCTGAAGATGTATTGCTCCTCATCCTCACGCGCCTCCCCGTGAAATCAATCCTGAGGTTCAAATCCGTTTGCAAGCCCTGGCGCGATCTTTTTTCCACCCCCGAGTTCATAAAATTGCACCAAGGTCAGTTATCCAGCGACCCCCAAAACGAGTCTTTCATAGCTCACAGAACTAATGACAGCTGTATAAGTACCATGTTTCTCTTCAACATCGAGTCCAATGAGAAGGACAATTTCCCGATTTTTTTCCACCCATTTAATATTCAACCTATTGAGATCCATATTCTGGGGTGTTGTTAGTATGAGAAATTGGAGAGTTTACAAGGGAGTTGATAGTGTTACGGTGTTCTCCATTAATTCAGGTTCCTGGACAACAATTAAGTTGGATTTTCAATTTAGGGTTTCGCGGACTAAAAGTGATGTCGTCGTGAATGGAAATCCGTATTGGGTTGCGAAAGTTGATGGGAATGAGGTTTTCGTGTGTTGTGATGTGACGAGATTGGTTTTTAAGATTGTGCCGATGATGTCGACACTTGATCACGGTGAAGAGACAAAGACAACGGTGAAATTGGTTAATTGGAAAGGTTCTCTTGGTGCTCTTGTGTGTACTTTGCACGGCGTACGAGTTGTAAAATCTGTTGATGTTTTGGTTTTTGATGATGGTGAGCAGATTTGGAGAAAGGATCACAGTTTTGGGCCGATCAAGGTCGAGGTGTATGAGGATAGGATTTTTCAGTGTTCAAAGAATGGGAAAGTCTTGGCCGCGCACCGAAATGGCCAATTGTTCGTCTTTGACCATGAGACCGAATGGGTGAAGGACTTATTTTGTGTTGCCACGTGGATCCAGCGTCTTGAGATATTTGGATATGAGGAGAGTTTGGCATGCATTGAAGGAATGGGAAATGTGACATTGAGTAATAGAAGAAATTGAAGATGTTTGGAGGGTCCTATCTATCTGCAAATATTTATAGTTATTGATTGGCATTCGAAAAGGTTATCTATTGCTTGATGTTTTTGTGATCATGATCTAAATAACTAGGATTAGTTTCTATGATTTCCAATGTTTGAGATAGTTGAATATTGAAAGTACTTGTTATCAATGGTTTAGTTTCATGTTACTGTCATTGATGAATAACTTTAGTGAAAAAAATTGTAGCTTAGATATGCATCAAAATTTAGAGGTTCGCATGTGATTTATATATACTGTTTTATCCGAATGTAGTTTATTACTGGTGGATCTACCTAGAATGGCAAGAAAAATGCCTCATTCATTTAATTTTGTACCTACAGAGATCACTCAAAGATTGAGGCTTAGTCTTTCATGGAGGGTTGAAAGAATATTTCATCTTGAAAAGTTCTGGCGTTGACTTTCATTATTTATTTATTCTCTGCGTGTGTGATCAATTTTACAAACTCCTTAATTTGGGGTTTCAATTTTATATTCCCAAATCACGGCACAAATTTTGTTGTCTAACAATCGGGGGCCTAATTTTTTTTGCTTTTGTTTCTCAATTTAGGTTTTATTATTATGAACATTATTTTGAGAATAAAAAAACACAATTCGTGTCCATTGGCAGATCCAGGATTTTAAATTTGGGGGAACGAAAGATAATTAATAAAATATTATTTATTATTTAAAATTGTACAACACAATAAAAATAAGAAAAAATAAACTAGCCCTAAATTTGGGATTCCATGAAAATACAAACTTTGAGGTAGAATTGAAGATTACAAACTTTCAGGTAGAATTGAAGATTTTGATAATTTGGGCACTGAATTGAGACGAGATTTAAATTGCCCCCTCATATACTAGCCCTAAATCTTAGCCTAATTGCACGAAATACTAAATATCTTTCAAATTTACAAATGACCCGGTTGAAGTGTTATAAACATTTCTTAAACTGTGTTTGTGTGTGAAATTTGTTTGTATTGAAAAAATACTAAATTGGAGAAAATATTTTTGTCAAATGCTAACAAGTTATACAAAATTTCAAATATATCAATTCTAAATATACAATTATAATGTTACTTTTTTATTAAAATAATAATATTAATATAAATAATATAATAATTATATCAATAACCAATAACACTACCACTACCCAATCCCATGCTCACCAGCAACCCTGCCGAAAAAATTTTCGGCGAGTTTTTTTTTTCTTGCCCATCAAACAAAAAGTAAGAAATCTCACTATAAAGTAAGAAATTCTTATTAAGGAATTTTCTTACTTTTGCATACATAAAGTATGAGATTTTCACTATAAAGTATGATTTTATTTTTGAACATAAATTAGGAATGTCTTTATTTTATAAAATAAAGTAAAAAATTTCACTATAAAATAAGAATTTTTCTTACTTTCTCAAACATAAAATAACAAACTTTCTTACTTTATATGATATCAATAAGAAATTTTATTACCTTTTCGAATATTCACGATAAAGTAATATATAGTTGTACATTATTGTATTAAACAATAACTCATAACAAATTTTGCTATCAAGTATGAGTTTTTCTTTTTTTTTTTTCAAAAAAAAAAGCGGAACTTGTGTTTTAACAAGTAATAAATACATAACAACATTTACATATCAAGCAATAAATTTTTGGAATCTATTAAGAAGTTTTGGACATTAAGAAAGAAGTTTGTGAACATAAGTAATTCGGACATATAGTAAGAAATAGTAAGTAATTCAGATATATAGTAAGAAATATTTTTCGGTTGCCGGAGATTTTTTTTGCGACATTAAGTAAAATAAAATCGAACATATAGTAAGAAGGTTCAATATTGATATTGACATATATAACTCAATCAAGCAATCAAGTAATGAGCTAGAAATGGAAATCAAATTCCCCTACCAATTCATTATAAAAAACCAAACAAAAAGAAAATCGAAATACAGAAATATGTGAAGAAAAGGAGGGTGTTGATTCTTAAAAGACCTTCAATATGCACTAATAGGATTATCACACCTTTGTAATAATCAAGAGCAAGATAGTTATCCAGCTCAGCAGTGCTTAGAACATATTCACCCAACATAACATCTTTATACATGGGGGGATTTTCTTCAGATATCAGCTCTTTAAATGGGTCTAATCTTAGCCTTATTCACAGGCCTAGGAAAGAAGCATTCCACTGATATTCACTACAACAAATGACACCTAATGAAAGGACAAAAGTCGTTCCTACAAGTGTTGTTGTCTTTGCTTTTGATCTATAGGAGCGACATGTCGTTCCAAAATTGTCGCTCCTATAGGCATTTGCCTGTATATCTATAGGAACGACTTTTGTCGCCCCTATATCTTATATACGAATAGGAACAATAAGTCGTTCCAAAATTATCGCTCCTATAAAAACTCTACCTGTATATGTATAGGAACAACTTTAT
This sequence comes from Phtheirospermum japonicum, assembly GCA_014905375.1. Classification (NCBI taxonomy): domain Eukaryota; kingdom Viridiplantae; phylum Streptophyta; class Magnoliopsida; order Lamiales; family Orobanchaceae; genus Phtheirospermum; species Phtheirospermum japonicum. Next base: position 69,814 of record BMAC01000997.1, on the reverse strand, counting down.
GTCGCTCCTGTAAATTGAATACAAATAGGAACGACAAGTCGTTCCAAATGTTGCTCCTATAGACTTTTGCCTGTATATCTATTGGTACGACTTTATGTCGTTCTTGTAGCTTAAATAACCAATAGGAACAACAAATCGCTCCAATAGTGTTACACAAATTAGAGCAGCCATACCTATTCAACCAAAATTTTGTTCCAATTCATAAATAACTCAAAATAAATTGACATTAAGCATATACATTCCAACAAACAACTTGTACACGTCAAATTACATCAACCAGTCCTATTAGTTCCAACATTAGATAGAGTATTCAAAACGATTATATACTTCAACGCCATTAGCTAGAGTAGTCAAAACGATTCAAAACAATTATACACTTCAATACCAAACTAATGTGAAGATCCACCATGCTCGTCTGAACCACGAGAAGATCCATGCTCGTCCGCACCACGAGAAGATCTACCATGCTCGTCCGCACCACGAGGCTCATCATCATCAAGCATATCCTCTATCTCAACTTCTATCCCAACTTTTGCCTTAAGAAGATTAATGATTTTCGACATTTGTTCAACCTTTAAAATAAGAAATTATTCATAAAATTACATTAATCAAAACTTGGAATGAGAATGTATGATATATGTACTGTGTTGATGTCATAAATGTATATGCAACATATAATCTAGTTTAGTAAGTCCATATGGTAAGAATTTGTACTACGCTTAGCAAAAAAAAAAAAAACACACTAAAATATCAACTACTTTTCATAGTTATACCCCCCACCATATAAATGTGTTTAAGATAGGGGATTTACATATGCATGAAGTTCAGTCATGAGCAAAACTAGTATAAAACTTGCCCCTCTAACTTTGCCCTAATCACTAATTGAAATAGATAAAAAAAATAATATATAATTTTTATTAGACTGATTAAAAATACGGAATGTGTGAACTCGTCATCATTTTCTTTCCTAAGTGT
>BMAC01000997.1:49101-65624 GCA_014905375.1 Phtheirospermum japonicum | reverse complement strand
AAACACAACAAAATAAAACGACTGACCAATACCCCTCAAGAACAGCAACATTTTAAGAATTTTTTCAAGAAAGGCACAAAACATAAAACTGTTCCCACAATGAAACACATCATGATTCACACAAAATAAAACGACTGACCAATACCCCTCAGAGAATAAGATTTCTTGATTTCAGCAAAGCATAAAACTATTCCCACAATGAAACACATCATGATTCACACAGTTTCTTCGACTCCTTAAAATTCTCCAAGGTATATAAATATAGTACGACTATTCCAGCTACTTCAAACAAATTTAGTTATGGGAAATGAGAAAATAATAACCTGTTTCGTAAGAGAGGCAACATCTGGGGTGATAGACCTTTCACGAGTTTCGGCGGCCAAAACACTAGATGATTCGGGAATGTCATGATATCTTGAACCTTTGAGGGTCCGGCCAATACCACGTTCGTGGCCTCGTCGAACACCGAGCACTTCCCTCATAACTGCTCTCTCATCTACAGCTCCAATTCCATCGGCTGATGTAACAATATGATTTTCTCTTGCTTCAACAAGTCGAAACTGCTAATAATAATAATAATAATAATAATAATAATAACTTACCTAGTGAGAAATTTATAATAATAATAATAATAATAATAATAATAATAATAATAATAATAACATGCAATGATTATAATTGTAACGGTTAATGATTAAAAAAAATAAAAAGACTATGTGAATTGATATATCATTAAAATACCCATTACACACATCAAAAGATCAAACAGTATTGTCACGATGTCAATCGGAATCACTGTCATATGTTTGCAAATCATCATTTGTTTCATCATCACTCGTTATAGGATCTTGTTGTTCAAATTGAGGAGCCGTGTTAAACGACAGTATAAGTCACAACGACCTGATGGGAATAGGTCGCGTGACTACAGAATGATATGGTGACCACATCGACCTGATTGGAACAGCTTGCATGACTACGGAACGGCATGGTGACCTGATAACTTCAGGTCGCACGATTGGCGACCTAATATATTCAGGTCGCATACATTGCGACCTAATGTGATCAAGTCAAGTGAGTACGGACCTGGCAGGTCTCAGTATCAGAAGTCTACATGTAGTCTACACCACGTCGGATGACGATAGCCCTAACATAGTACAGTCCAGTCTGCTACAGCTGTCAATGGTACTGTAGCAATGTTAGCCACAAGAACATAGTTAGCCGTTATCATATGTATTGTGTCAAATCTGACTGTAGGATCTAGGGCAACCCTAGTCAGTTATGTTGTTATAAATAGTTGTGTATTTCATTAATGTTATGTATGAAAAATATTACCCAAAATATATGCAGTACATTCTCATCTCGCAACAGTTCGCCTTTCATTATATCAGGTCGCCATGAGCTCCCAGTTTTTCTTTCACATAGAAATATGGACGTGCTTACTGATTTTGTGTTTTAAAAAACTCATTATATGTACAATTATAATAACATCTTGTTGTCATATATAAATAAGTCGAATGTTGCAAAAAGATGGCGTTGTCATTCATCTGGAAGTGGAAAGTGTTGAAGAAGATGTAACTGAAAACCCTACTCTTCCATACTAATTATTCATATAAAATTAACTTATTATTACATTTTGTTAGAAAAATTCTAATTACTTGCTCATATGATTAGAGTACAAATAAACATCACCCAATTCTCATATTTCTCAAAAATAGTTACTACCATAGGTTATTAGATACAAGCAAATAAAGATAGGACTTAACTAATATGTGAATATTAATCTTGTCCAAGTACTTATCTAGATAAAGTTGATATTGGCCAATAAATTCATCATCACAACTCATCTTCCTCACCATCGGATTCAAAATCTTCTTTAGGATACCTGTTTCACTTTGAAAGTTTGTGCCATCTCTTGTAACTTGTGACATATCATCCTTGATCTCGGCGTCATCATCATCATTACAATCAGCATCACCATCACCATCACCATCATCATCATCATCATCATCATCATCATCACAATTTCTCAACAATCCAAGATTGTTCATTACTAGCATCACTATCAAGTAAAGCCGTTTATTTGTCCTTCCTTTTGTTTTTATTTATCAACTTTCAATTGGACATAAACTAGAATTTTCATACTTTTCATTGTGTTTATTTACATGAATGAAGTTGGATTATTTATTGTAATAACAAGTTTAGCGTAACTACTGGAATACAAGTTCATGAAGAAAACATTCGTGGATTATAAAATACTTTGTTATGACCTAATTTAGTAATAAAGAAATATTTATCGACCATCAAAAACACATGCGCCTTCACACGTCTAGGTGGTCAACAAAAAAGTTAACCGCCTTTTTGCATGCATACCTCAAGAGGAGTCGTTTTGTTCGTGCGTAACGTGCCTTCTGACGCCTTCTCTAATGAATGATCCTAACACATTACAATCTCAAATCCAATAATATCTAATCATTATGTAACTATCTTTATGTCATATATCAACTCATTAATACATTTTTATTTCATATCGGACCACATTCTCAAATTCATCGTTTATCACTTTATCATTAAAATTTCTCACTTGGCAATAAAAAAACAAATAAAACACAACTTATGTCAACTGAACTTCTATTGGAGCATCCAAAAAATAGTCATATGATGAGTTATTTAGAGTACGATTGGTCGTGTAGAGTATTCGTCCCCCCAAAATTATTTTATTTGATGCAATTGATCGTGCAGGGGACTCGGCCCCCCGTATCTTTTTCTCCTTAATATATTTTTCGCACTAAAACTTCTCTCGGATCATCTTGATCTCCATCGCACTTTCCTCAATTTTTACAGTTATTTATTATATTTCTTTAATACTTTCGAGTTTCAATCACAGTTTTCTTAACACGTCGATCAATTCGCTAGATCAAATACAAATGGTTTGCCATTTGAGGCAATGTCGAGATTTTTCTTGCCAATTATTTTTTCAATCATTCAATATATTTCATACTTACGGTATATTGACATAGCCATAAATGCTTCCGAGCTTCACCAATCTCCTCAACGATCAAAACATACATTTATTGGAGACTTTTACGGTGCCGTGAATATATTATTTCCTCACTTACTCATAACCATTAAATCAAAAGTTGGTTATGAATACTGGTAGATCAATGAATGTAAATACAGTAGGGAAGGGGCATGGTACGTACCTTCATGGCACCGTAGTTATTTCCACATTTATTATCCGATCAACGTTAATTTTCTCCCCATTATTTCTATTTCTTTATATATGTCATACTTCCTAGCTTCACGAGCAAAATCTACTTAACTATATCGAGTCAATAAAATGGAAACAGTTTGCCATTTGTTCATTCGTTGGGAATTTCTCCATTCTTTGAACCATACAGCACATATGTGATTCTTTCTCAAAAAAAACTTAAAAAAATTTAAAAAAATAAAAATAGTCGAGAGTGTTCCAAACATCAAGATGGCTTATAGATTTTGCGTTTTACTAAAATAACGACATATAGTAGTTATTACAAAAATAGTCGAGAGTGTTGCAAAGAGATGGCGTTGTCATTCATCTAAAAGTGGAAAGCGTTGAAAAATATGTAACCGGAAACCCTACTCTTCAAACTTTTTCTCTCTCTCTGACACAATAAATATCAAACCCTTTATTTCTCTCTCACTCATCAAAAATTGTTGCAAATAGTTCGGCCGCCGTCTCCTACCTTCAAACCCTTTCTGTCATTTCCATTTCCCTTTCCCTTCTCTTCCAAATTTTCACAAGATGAAACACGAAATGCGGCGGAAAAACACTTCAAACCCTTTCTCTCGTTTCAATATCTTTTCTCTTCGACTTTTGCACAAGATGAAACGGGAAAGGCGGCTGAAAAGAAAATCAATCCAAAACAAAATTCAACCTCCAGAAATCAACGCCATGGCGGATTGTATTTTTCCCCAAGACTTAATTGTTTGCATCCTCACGCGCCTACCGGTGAAATCCATCGTCAGATTCAAATCGGTTTGCAAGACATGGCTCTTTCTTTTGTCCACCCCAAGTTTCAAGAAATTGCACCAGGGTCAGTTTTGGAGTGACCCAGAAAACGAGTCATTCATTATTCACAGAAACTCTGGTAACACCTTGTCTCACTTCAAAATCGGGCCCAATGAGAATAAGCCCATGATCCTTGACCGACCATTTTCTCGTACCCAGATCGATATTGATTTTGTGGGGTGTTGCAATGGCTTGGTTTGCTTTAGCACCCCACCACATAGCAACGTGATTCGTTTGTGGAACCCTGCTCTGCAGTTATTCAAGAGATTTTCTCCTTTAGACGAATGTGAGCTTCATGAGAGGGTGTCCTTAGGGTTTGGTTATGATGATGTGTGGGATGATTTTAGGGTGGTGAAGATGGTTTGTACGGAGAGTCACTTACCTTCAGTGGGCATGTATGTTAATAGGGTTGAGGTGTACTCCGTAAATTTAGATTCTTGGATTAATATTGAGGTGGATTTTACGTTTACTGTGTCTCGGACTAAATGTGATCTGATTGTGAATGGAAATCCGTATTGGTTTTCCTCTGTTTATAGTCCCGCCACAATTCCAATGTTTTCTAGAGTTTTGCTTTGTTTTGATGTGACAAAACTGGTTTTCAAGGTTGTGCCTCTGTCAGACCTTCTTGCTCGCTGCGGTGATGAAAAGGCACATATAGGATTTATTGATTATAATGATTGTCTTGGTGCTATGGTGTTTACTAAAGACAGTGAAGATGTTGTTGAATACCTTAATGTTTGGGTGTTTGATGATAGCGAACAAGATTGGAGGACGATTCGTACTTGTGGGCGTATAGAAGTGAATGTGGATCATATATGGCACTGGACGAAGAATGGGAAAATTATCGGGGAGCGCACTGATGGCCAACTTTTTTTGTTTGACCCTGAGACGAGACGTGTTGAGGAATTGTTCTATGGTGGTTTGCACGACCAGCGTGTTGTGCTTCAAAGATATACTGAGAACTTGACATACATTGAAGGAATGAAACCAGTTAAAGCGAGAACGAGGAGGAGGAAGACGATCGATGATGCCAGCGCTTGAAGAAATGATTGTGAATTTGTTGGTAACTATCTGCTTTTGGACTTTTTCATACTGTTTGCTATGAATTTATTTTTGAAGAGGTATCGGGAATGGTTTCTTATTGATGATTGGATAACTTTTAATCGTTTTCTATTTTTGTGATCTTGTCCTTAACATACAAGTCAAGACTTTCTAAATTTTTATTTATTTATTTATTTATTTTGATCGGTTAATAAATTTATATAGATCAAAAATGTGTTACACAATCACCAGGTCCCGGGAAAAGATACCATCACAAAAGGCGACCACAGGTCGGCACCTTAGTGTGAAAACGCAAAATACAAAAGAGGGGCAGCCACAAGTTGGCTCCTCACTCTGGAATTGGCATTAAATTCCTAATTAATACTGGAAATAAAGAGTACATTACTTTATAGACGTGCACTTTTGCGATGAATAATTAAATCCATGTTAAGCGATTCTAAATTCTCATACTGCTTGCGTAGTCGATGCTTGTTGGTATTGGGATGAGTGGTTTTAGTGACGAAGTAATAGCTAAAATCATGTGATATATATATATTTTTTTGATATGTTTTCATCTGATTTATTGTTTTATCACAATGTAATTTCATGACAGAACTTGTTTTATTTATTTGTTGTTGTTGGTATTGTTATAGTGAATGAGATGAGGTTAGATATGCTTTCAAAACATGAGTTATACCGGTTTTGTGGATATATTCTGTTAGAAAAGATCTGAAATTTGTAGATTTGTTTCTATGACACAATATATGTGGGTTATATTTGATGTAAGAACATTGTGCTTATTAAGTTATAAGATGTTCATATATGTTTGCATTCTATTGCAAAGATAGTAGTGGTTCGAGTTTGACCCTGGAAGCAACTCCAATGCTATAGTTAGTAAAGAATCAATTCTTGCCCCCTAAGCTAAAAAATGGTTTTTGATCTATTCAAATGCCAAAAATCATAATAAGAGTCTTGATGATTTAGCAGTAGAAAAAAGGAGACATGGTCTCAAACATGATCTAGTTTTAGACCTCAATTGTGACCAACTTAACAAATTCATTTTCTCAAGATCATATAAAATCATTAAAAAAAATTATCACACATTTTTAATTTATTTTGGAGGTGAAAGAGACCACTTGTATTGGAGATAAATAAAAACGATTGATGGTCGAATTTGTCCACATGCCAAATAAGAAAAAAAACATTAAATATTTTGCCACATAATTATCAATGGACTTGGAGATTCTCTAAGGGTTTATAAAATAATGTCTTTTAAAAAATTATAGTGGATTGCTAATTTCGATCGGGTGTGGGGGAAAAGGAAGGTAAAGGATAATCGAGCGGTCTCTTGAGAATTTATTGCTCTTTTATCATTTAGCCCGTTATCTTTCAATTAGGATGTTTTATTCCATAAGGTGTCTCAAATATTTTAGGTAACTGCCACGGTATATGACATGATGCTATTGTAACAAGTGTCATTGATCTGGTGCGTTGATAAACACGGTATTGGATAAGAAATCTGAACTGGTAATTATTGTCAGTGTGAACTTTGAGGCGGATCCTCACAGCCGTACGTTGGATGTTTAGACTTGATAACATAATACAGAAAGGTTTTTATTTGTTGTTATTGTACATGTTTTTGGGTGTACTTTATATTGGTAGCTTTGAGTTGGTTTTTGACTGCTTTCTGCTGCCTGTCTGCAGTTCAACTCATGACGAAGCTTTAGCACAAGTCCTTCGAAGGAGATTTGACGTGGAATTTTCCGAACTGTAATTATTCATTTCTTATATACTTTTTAGGTGGTACTCTTTTTTCCCAACTTGAGATTTTTGGGTTTTAACGAGGCCCCACTTTTGCCAACTGATCGGCACTGTGGTCAGTTCTTCTTGTACTAGTTCCAAACATCTCTTTTTCGTTTTATATATATATAAAAAAATAATGAATAAAAAGAACATATGTAATTGTTCCTTATGTTATGTATTGTAGTTTTTGGAACCAATATTCGTGTTATTGAAGAGCTTAGTTATGTATATAGGTCATAGTGTGGTTCTGGTTTTCCGGTATGTATTTCAACACTCGCTGTTAATTATAATGTGCTATATTATGCATTAACAATTGCAGTCTCATTCATTTGCTGTGGCTGAGAACATGATCATTTATTGCTCCTTGATCATTTAGCCTGTGTTCAAATACTTCACTTAAGTGCTGTGTGTATATATGATGGTTTCATTATAACACCGTGTCATTGATCATCTGGTGTATTGATATTGCAATATAAGATGAAACATAGTATGCTCGTAACTTCAGGTCAGTCGGATCCATTGGGCGGAGCATCAAAGCCGTTGGTTTATAGATATGATAATATGGTGGTACACACCAGGTTGTTATTTTAAGTTTGTGTACATGTTAGGTCATGAGAATATATAATAGTTGATAATATATAAAATATCTGGTTGATTAACCTTCCCGTGGCTATAGGAAGGTAAAATTAATGAAGATATCACATATTTTTTAAATTATTTTAATTAAAAAAAACACCCAAATGATCGAAGTTGCATTCAAAATAATTTCAAACATTTATTGTCCAATTTAAGAAATTATATTAAAATTGGAGAACCAATGAATAAATAAATCTTATATTCATAAGGAGATCTGTATTGTTTAAGTTTCAATCAGTTTTTTTTTTTTTTTTTTGGTTCGTCTCAATTATAAGCCAATTTATTGAAAGCAGTAATTGCTTATTAATTGACTGAATATGCCCTGTTTAACACACTTAATTTGAACTGCAAATTTAACTTTTGTGGTATTTATAGCACGAATAACATATGGGAAATGATTTATTCATTTGTTTAACACACTTAATTTCAACTGCAAAATTGAAATCATTGAAAGTCTAGCAAAATAAAATGTCATGCAAAGTTTGGATTAAAAAGAGCATGATAGCTACTCTGCATTCACAAGTCATTTTTCATTCACAATAAACAGCAGGTTTAACATGTGCAAAAACTTTAAACCCTTGGTTAAATTTACAATAAGCCTCATTAAAACCTAAAAAGAATTACAGAATCAAAGAATGGTGATCGATGTTGCTCAATGCCCAGAGATAGGAAATGTTAGAGGCAGATCGGAATCGAAGAAATCTAGCAGATCATCCGTACATCTCTCTCCTCCTTCAAATTTATCATCTGCAAGTCCTCCTTCAAATTTATCATCCACACGTAAATCAAAAGGCGCCTGCGAATTGTAAGGCATCATCATCAACTCATCATTCGAAGACTTGTTGAACTCCACAAGAAGTCCCTCATTAAGGCCGCTGCTATTTTCACCAACACAATAAGCTTGCTCATTATTAGTTATTAATTCTCGAGAACATGATTCCCAGCCATTATCATCCACACGTAAATCAATAGTAGGCACCTCCAAATTATTAAGGCCGCCGCTATTTCCACCAACACAATAAGCTTGTTGATTAATAGTTATTAATTCTCGAGAACATGATTCCCAGCCATTATCCTGCACGTTAACTATCGGCAGCATATTTGCTTCCAAAAACAGATTGTTGTCGAATCCGCTCTCGACATGTGGAGACTTTCGAGAAGAACCCCCCTTCCTCTTAAGAACACAGAGTGCATAGTCCTTGTACTCTTCTTTCACTTGATCACACTTGAGTATTTTATCAGGAAGAATGTATTCTTTTAAAAGCCACTTTCCATTCTGGTCATCATCCACGTGGCAATCTTTCTTCCTCTCGTATCTGTAGCACCTTTTGTATCCGATAATCACATTTTTCCTTCGGCCGTAAACCATCTTCTTCTGGCCTTTGTTCATCCACGTGCCCTTTCCAACATTGCGCAAGAACCTCTGGCTTGTTTTCTTGTTGCCAACCTTCTTGAGCTCCGTGAAGAAGTAAAGCTCTTTCTCTTCCGAATCACCGAAAAGCTCCCATGGCTCTTTGTCGCCGTAGAGATCGGCTGTGCGGATGAAATCGGGACAGGACAACGGCTGTGAGCCAATAACCTTATGCAGCAGAAAACTCATCGTCTCTTCTTCTGTGGGATGGAATCTCATTCCCAGCGGGAACGACTCTGATGTCATCATCTTCTAAATTAATGATCAATCGGTACAGAGAACTCGAAATTAAGAGCGTTAATTTGATGAAGAACGCGAAGCGGGAAGCACGAATATATAGGAGTAGAGGAACCCTAATTATTGAGGACGCGTCTTAATTGATTGTATTAATTACAGAATCTTTCTCTTTCCTATATCTAAGTAAGGAAATTTTACTTTTCAAACGACCAAGAATTTTATTTATATCACGTTCGTTTCTTGGCAACCCAAAAGAATTTCTCTTGTGTGTTTTTAAACTCTCGTGTAGTGTAGTGTGTAGTGAACCAATATTTTTTAGAAATAATTGTCAAATACGAGAAAAATATTTATTTAATTACTCCAAGTAAGGAAACATTGTTTTTTTTAGTTTATTATATTATTAACTTTCTCAAAAAGAATTATAATTTTGTCCAATATCAAAATATTTATAATAATTTGATGAAATTAAAAATTAGGTACAAATTACCTTGATCGATTTTTTCTGCTGATGTGGCGTGATTAAATAATTTCTTATCTATTTTATTTAATTTTAAATATTAAATTGACGACAAAAGTTATACTCCCTCCGTCCCACAAAAATAGTCCATTATCCCACAATGATAGTCCAGTTATCATATTTAACATATCATTAATTTCTCATTTCCACACATACTCTTAATTAATATTTTTGAAATACTAATTTTCTACCTTATAAATTGAAAATTGATGATTACAATGCAAAATCTTATTATTCCAATAACAAATATACTAATTTTATCACTGATTTCTACGAGTATTAATTGACATTAATAAATTCAAAAAGGGTATAATTGAAAAACACTAACTAAATTAATGACTTAACTATATAAACTACCAATTTCTTAATTTGTGTGAAACTAACCGTAAGACCATCAAATTGGGACGGAGTGAGTACTATTATATAGGTATAATTTTTATATGAAAATTATATAATATATTATCTCCAAAAAATCTTAAGTAAAAGAGTTGGTCCAGTGTAAGTTGATTCATTGAACCTTTAATTGATTGAGAGTTTGACTCCCAGTCCTTACTTTAGCCCTTTTTTTTAACGTGAAAAAGAAAAGAGAAAAACAGCCCTTTTTTTTAACCTGAAAAAGAAAAAGAAAAAGAAAAGAGAAAAACAGAAAGACGGCTACATATACAAACAAAAAAAGAAAGAAAGGCTTTACTTAAACCAAAAGTATTTTTTTTAACCTGAAAAAGAAAAGAAAAAAACAACCCTTTTTTTTTTACCAGAAAAAGAAAAGAGAAAAACAGAAAGACGGCTACATATAAAAACAAAAAAAGAAGGAAAAGTTTTACTTAAACAAAAAGCATTTTTTTAACCTGAAAAGGAAAAGAGAAAACAGCCCTTTTTTTTAACCTGAAAAAGAAAAAGAAAAAGAAAAGAGATAAACAGAAAGACGGCTACATATACAAACAAAAAAAGAAGGAAAGGCTTTACTTAAACCAAAAGCAGCAACGACAAGTATTACTTAAACCAAAAGCAACAACAAAGAAAGAATTTAAAAAAAAAGGAACACCAAAAAAGAAGGAAATAAAACCAAACTATATTTCAAGAACTTTTGTACTCACGCCAAATAAAAGAAATAACGCAACGCTCAACATTCAGGAGCCGTCTTTCCCATCGTTTAGGTATGTGTATTCGAATGATAATATGTTATTATGTATTATACAAATAATAATATCGAATGATAATTTTATTTTTCGTATCATAATAATTTACATAATACTTAGTCATGTGTTTAATAATTAATAATATAAAAGATGTATTGACAATATTTATATTTAGAAAATTATAAATATTAATTGAAAACTTATGGTTTTTTTTTTTAAAATTGAGATTGTATTGACAACTTTGTGTGTGTGTGAGTATAAGATAAAAATTATATATCTTTTTCAAATATAAAATTTTAAAACAAAAATTTAATATTTATATTATTTTAATTTGTCCTCCAAATTATAAGGTTTTTTGCACTTTACCTCCCAAACTATAAGATTCTTTCACTTTGCCCCCTAGCTGCCGGTCAATGGAATCTAAGAAGGAATATTCCGCCAGAAATAAAGTTTAGGGGGCAACGTCGAAAATTATTGTACATCAGGGGGCAAAGTGAAAAAAAAATATTTTTGGGGGTAAAGTAAAAAAAAATTGCATACATTGGGGGACAAAAAAAAATTATCCCAATAGTTAATTAAAAATTTATTAAAGGTAATCATGATTTATATTCCTAAGTTTCTTATGAAAATAAGTTTTCTCATAAGATTTTAATAGTAGTCTATCTAATATATAAACATCAGATAAAAAAGGGAAAATTCTAAAATTACTCTCACAATTATTGAGGATTTTCAAACCTAATTTCACCCAACTCCAATTAATCTATTTTAGTCCCTTAAATTTTAATTTTTGCCAATTTAAGGACAATTTTCGCAGAACTAAGTTGATGTGGCCGGATTAAGTTAAAATATGAGGGTTTTCCAATTAGTTTTTTTATTTTAATTGTAATAAAAATAAGAGAAAAGTAAAAAAAATATATATATATATATATATATATTTAATTAATTAAATTTGAAAAATACGTATAAAATATTATAAAATAATTTATAGTAAGATAAAAAAAATAACAAAATATAACTAAGTTTTAATAATTAATTGATAAATATAAAGAAAAAACCTAATAAATACCATGAAATAATAAAACAAATCTTATTTTAAATTAATTTCCAAACAATAAATCTGAAAACATGAAACAAAATATTGAATCATTATTAAATAAAAATGGAATTTATAATTAATTTACAAAAAAGAATCTAATAGTTTTAATAATGAACTAATAGTATTTTTAGAAACATCAGAAATTATTCAAAAAATTAAGAAAAATCTTAAAAATAAGAACTATTTACATTAATATAAAATAAATAATTAATTTCTACACATTTATTTAATAAGTCTTGAATAAGATTAAAAAATAAAAATAGTATAATTAAAAAAAAGAATGAATAAACTTATATTGAGTTGATTTTTTTTTCTTTTTCAAATTTACTAAATTTACATAGATCGAATTAAAAGGTTTTATATTTGTTTAACTGCATTGTACAGAATTATTGATGTTTTTTATATTATTTTATTATAGTTATATTATTTAGTTCGTTTTACATTTGTTAGACTTATTATTTGGAAAGTTTAAATATAGAATTTAAAATGATTTAACTGATTCTATAGAAAATTCAAATTTATTTTAACATTTCATAATTTTTTTTTTGTTTTATTTCTATTTTTTATTCAATTATAATTTGTATATCCCTTTTTTTTTCTTTCATTTTTAGTTTTATTAAATATTAATTAGAGTTTCATATAATTTTTTATATTTAATTAACAGAATTTATGAATTTCCATGTTTTACATAATTTTTACGAATTCTGAGTTTTGATTAATTTTTTAAGATTTATTGTTTGTAAATTAATTATACATTTCATTTGTATTTAATTTATTCGGTAAAAAAAATCATTATTGTTTGGAATTAAATTCAAATCACATTTGTTTATTATTTTATGATATTTCTGAATTTCTTTTATGCTTTTTTTTTTCAAATTTATCAATTAACTATTAGCTTTTTGTATTAAACTTTATTATGTATTTATTTTATTATAAATCATTTTATAATATTTTGTGTGGAATTTTCAAATTTAGTTAATTAAATAGAATTTATTTATTTTTCTTTTTTTTTATAATTAAATAAAAAATCATTTTATACGATTTTTGCTTGAGGTAGGTTTCCACTTGAACCAATACTATAAAAGCGCACACAAGTGGAGAGGTTTTTCGGCGGCCTGTACAAATCTGCGCAGCAATTCAAAAGTTGAAAAAGAAATTATTTTCGAGGCCATGGCGAACTGTGTTTTGCCTGAAGACATAATGGTCTGCATCCTCACGCGCCTCCCTGTGAAATCAATCCTCCGATTTAAGTCCGTTTGCAAGCCCTGGCGCGATTTTCTTTCAACCCCAGAGTTCATGAAAATGCACTATGGTAAGTTTTCGAGCTACCCAGAAAATCAGTCTATCATTGTTAACAGAAGGAATAACGACCGTAATAACACCATTTCTCTCTTGGACATTGAGTCCAGTGACACGAGGCGCACGATTCTCGATCACCCATTTCGTTACTCATATATATTTAATATTGTGGGGTGTTGCAATGGCTTGGTTTGCGTTCGGCGCGGCCAGGGGATCTTTTTGTGGAACCCTGCTATGAAGTTGTACAAGACTGTTTCTATGCCTTCCGAATATCGTGAGTTTATTGACTAAGGGTTTGGGTATGATGCTCTGAGGGATGATTATAAGGTGGTGAGGATTGTTTGTTCGAGAGATTCGAATGTTATTAGGGTTGAGGTGAACTCTGTTGAGTTAGATTCTTGGACAACAATTAATGTGAATTTTCAGGGCGGATCCAGGATACTTAGTTTGGAGAAGCCATGTATTGAAAAACAAATATAATTTGGTAAAATGACGAGAATTGACTCGTGTTATAGTAAGAGCGAAAAAAAATATATTTTAAATTTCATTGGTATTGCTATAAATTAGAAGGAAAAATTAAAAATAAGAAGGAAAAAAAGAGCTAGAGAGTGGTGAAGAAAAATAAGAAAGATATTTTTTTACTTCTAAGTTGGTACCATTAATTAGTGAGAATAGGAAAAAAAAGGTGAGAAAAAAAAAAGAGAAAGGTGTGATCTTTTTTTAATTTTATATTGTTTTACTAAATTAATTAACGAAAAAGAGGAAAATAAAAAGAAAGAAGGATAAAAAAAGTTACAGAAAAATAGAAAATAAAAAGAAAGAGAGAATGGTGATTTTTTTAATTATATATTGTTGGTTTTAAATTTAATTAATGAAAAAGAGGAAATGGAAGAATAAAGAATATATAAAAATAATGGATAAAAAAATAAAAAAAAGGAAACTAAAAAGAAACAAATGAGGAAGAGGAAAATAAAAAGAAAGATAAAAAAATTTAAACAAAGAAGAGATAAAAAAAAAAGAAAGAAATTAAAAAGAAAAAAATTAGAAAGATGAATATAAAAAGAAAGATAAAAAAAGAGAAAGAAAAAAGAATGATAATGGGCAAGAGGAGGAGTTGAACCATTAGCCATTTGAGAAGTAATTAGGTACACATACCACTAGACCTAGCTACAAACTTGTAAATTTTAGGAGGCCGTTTTATATACAACTACAAATAACAAAAAATCATAAATAGAATTAGGGTTTTGTAATTTTTTTTGGGGGGGGCATGGCCCCCTCAAGGACCAAAGTAGATCCGCCCCTGTGAATTTTCGGTCTATTAAAGGGTTTCAGGATAATAGTGATGTATTTGTGAATGGGAGCCTGTATTGGCTCGCAAAGGTTGGTGAGGATGAGGTTTTGATATGTTTTGAAGTGACAAAACTTGTTTTTAAGATTGTGCAGATGTCAACCCTTCTTCATCATAAGGATGAGAAGGTGGTTATGGTGGATTGGAATGGTTGTGTTGGTGCTCTTGTGTGTACTATGGTACATTCTCTTGATGTATGGGTGTTTGATGACGGTGAGCAAATCTGGACTAAGAATCACAGTTTTGGGCTCATCGACAAGGTGTATGTGGATAGGGTTTTTAAGTGTTCAAAGAATGGGAAAGTCTTTGGCGCTAGCCCAAATGACAGGCTTTGTGTGTTTAATCCTGAGACTGGATGGGTTAAGGACTTTTATTATGACGTAAAGCAACGCTGGCCTTTTCATTGAGTTTTTTGGATATACGGAGAGTTTGGCATACATTAAAGGGATGAAAAAGAAGCGAAGTTGAAAATGCATTAGTAGAAATTGAAGATCGTTGTTTGGAGGTTCCTATCCGCAAATGGATAGTTTTTTATTGGCATTCGAAGAGGTTTATCTAATTGTTTGCTGTTTTCGTGATCATTTTCGTAAGCTAGGATTAGTTTCTATGATTTTCAAGGTTTGGTATAATTGAATATTAAAAGTGCTTGTTAATGAATGGTTAAGTTTCATGTTATTGTCACATTAATTTCTCTTATTTTCTCTTATTGCTTGGTTAGTCATTGATTATTGGTTTTGGGATGAATGGTTTTAGTGAAAAACTATAGCTAAATACATGATTATAGTGAATGATTTATACTGTTTTGTCCTTTTATTTATGGTGCTACAATGGTTTCCTTCTTTAGTTTATCGGTTATTATTATCTTACTTCTTTCAAGTTTACAGATTACACCTTAAAGTGTTACAAATATCTTTGAGGTTTGTATTTGCCTAAGAGCAAATATCCATCTCCGTTCTACAGGACTATCTTTCGCTAATACCGGTGAGAGCATCTATTCTAGGTCCTTTATTTATGTGTCAAACTATTTTACATGTGTCTGTCTTACATGATAAAAAACGAGACCATGGTTGTGACCATATTTTCATTTTTATGTTGACACATCATTAAGACCCATATTATGACTTTTTGCATTAGAAGATATTTTTGCCTAAAAAATATTTTGACTTATGTTACAAAAATTAATTATTTACCTACTATAGAATTGAAGATGCTCTTAACGAAACAGAACTACAACAAAATTGGAGAGATGGAAAGGAAAAAAAAGGCCTTTTTAATTCATATCTACTTTACCTTTCTTTTTTCTATTTATTTGATGGAACATTTGGCCTGCTCTAACGGCTAGAAGAATAGCTAGAGGCAGAGCTAAACCCATCTTTCCTATATATATATATATATATATATATATATATATATATATTATATATATATATTTTTTAATTAAAAATTATATGCTGACGGGCAAGGCCGTCAGCATATATTATTTTTGTTTTTTTTTAATTAAAAATTATTTCCTGGCGGGTTAGCCCGTCAGGATAATTACGCGGGATAGATTCCCCCTCGATTCCTGAGGGGATGCCTGGCGGGGATAGTTGCTGACGACTAGGGCCGTCAGAAAATCTGGCCAGCAACGATTCCCGCCAGCATAGCCGGGCTTTTTTTGTAGTGGTTTTGTATTCAACTATTTACTGAGATTTTCAGTCAATCATGTCTTGATAAGTAAAGGTAACCCAAAAATATGTGGCTAAGACTACTACAGTACATTAATTCAAATCCTTTAGTCCACTATTACTACCAGTACATCCTAACAAGCTGGATGTACTGGATTAGGGCTGACGACCATCAGCTGACATCGGGTAGGTTGTCCTCATCTGAGACCCATTGTTTATAGTACGTTCGACCTCTTGGGCGACCTTATCGTGCGACCTGAGAGGTCACCAACCTTGGCGAC
>BMAC01000997.1:24083-48196 GCA_014905375.1 Phtheirospermum japonicum | reverse complement strand
TATATATATATATATATATATCGCTGACGGCCTAAACCCGTCAGAATTATTAAATAAAAATAAAAAAAATAATGCTGACGGGCAAGCCGTCAGCAATTTATTTAAAATATAATTTATAATATTATAATTATAATACATATAAAATAATATTATATATTTATAATTTAATTAATTATTATAAATATAATATAATATAAATTATACATTTATAAATATAATATAATAATTATATATTTATAAATAATATTATAGATTTATAATAATATATTAATTATTTATATACAATATATAATAAATATATTTCAAATAATATATTTATAATTATTTATAAATAATTATATTTATAATATATATATATATATATATATTATAATTATTTATAAATAATATATATATATATATATATATATATATATAGTTATTTATAAATATATTTATAATAATATTATGCATTTATATATTAATTATTCATAAATATAATCAACATTTATAAATATAATAGAATAATTATATATTTATAAATAATATTATATATTTATAATAATAATATATTATTATTTATATACAATATATAATAAATATATTTCAAATAATATATATTTATAAATAATTATATTTATAATATATATATATATATTATAATTATTTATAAATAATTATAATATATATATATAGTTATTTATAAATATATTTATAATAATATTATGCATTTATATATTATTATTCATAAATATAATCAACATTTATAAATATAATATAATTAATTATAATTATAATTTATAACTTAATTTATATATCTAATATATATTAAAAGTATATAATTTCTAACAAGTAATCAACTTGGCGAGACGATAACACCACTCCTCTATATGTAAGAGGTTTGGGGTTTGAATCCCACCCATTCCACATGTGGGGTATTAAATAAACACAAGTTAGGGGGTTGTGGGTTGGGCTAAGGCGGGCTGGGCTAGGCCCGCTCAATTTTTTTTTTATAATATTTTAAAAATGCTGACGGGTTTGGCCCGCCAGCAATACTGACGGGCCAGCCCGTCAGCATTTATAAAATTAAAAAAAAAAAATAAAAATACTGACGGGAAGAATTGCTGGCGGGCATTGCCCGTCAGCAAGCCGTCAGTATTTCTGACGGTTACGTTAAGGCCGTTAGGATACTGGAATCCTGACCACAAAAATGCTGGCGGGCATTATCCGTCAGGAGGCCGTCAGTATTTCATATACTGACGGAATCCTGACGGATTTGGCCGTCAGCATTGCCGGATTTTTTTGTAGTGAAATATTTCTCAATATGAGTTCTTTACTTTCTTTCATAGTATCAGAGCAGTTTTTTACCTGACTCTGAACACCTCTTCTCTGGTCTCCTTCTTTCCTTCCCTTATATCTGATGGAGGGTATCACACCTCCATATCACGAGGCTCAAGCGAGCTCTTACTCAGTAATTCAAAATACTTCTCTTTCTTCTCAAAGCTCAAACTCAGCTATCCAGCTGCAAAATCAGCTCATCTCCATCAAACTAAATGACTCAAATTATCTACTTTGGAAAATGCAAGTTTACACAGCCGTCAGAGGGTACGGGCTTGAAGGCTATCTTACTGGAGAAATCAGACCTCCATCTCAGATTGTCGAAGGGTCAGTAAACCCGAAATTCTTGCTCTGGGTTCGGCAAGATCAGTTGTTAGCATCCTTGCTTCTCTCCTCTCTTTCTGAAAGTCTACTTACCATGATGGTTGGTCTTGC
The DNA here is from genome assembly GCA_014905375.1 of Phtheirospermum japonicum. NCBI lineage: Eukaryota > Viridiplantae > Streptophyta > Magnoliopsida > Lamiales > Orobanchaceae > Phtheirospermum > Phtheirospermum japonicum. The sequence goes on along the minus strand of BMAC01000997.1, from coordinate 46,444 downwards.
ATCCTCAAGAGAAATCTGGCAAACTCTGGAGGCCAACTTTTCCAGTCAAACTGCAGCTAGGAAGATGCAGTACAAGATGCAGCTCTCCTCTATCCAGAAAGGAACAATGAGCATCAGAGAATGTGTTAACAAAGTCAAAAGTTGCTGTGACATGCTAGCTTCAGCTGGTCAACCTGTTTAAGAAGAAGATCAAGCAATGCATGTTCTCACCGGGTTTGGAGGAGATTTTGCCCCGGTGGTGGTAGCAGCTACAGCTCGGAGTGGCTCACTCACCCTCGGGAACATTCTGCCTATGTTATTAAGCTTTAAGAACAGACTGGAAATGCATCCAATTCATCAACACAGAAGGATCGAGCCCTACTATCAACATTGCAAATCAGTACTCTGTTCAGAAGAAGGACACCTGGACTGGTGCAGGAGCAAAAAGAGGAAGAGGTCGCCACCCTGGAAAAGGTGGCCGAGGGAGAAACAACAGTTACAGAGGACGAGGTGGAAGAGGTTTCAGACCAGGAAACAGGTCGTCTTGTCAAATTTGTGGTTACTCTAACCACTCTGCTGACAAGTGCTATTATCGATTTGATACTTCCTACACTGCACAGTCCAATTCACAGAACAGTCTTAACAATTCAGCGAGCTCCTACTGCGCCTATCCCATGACTCAGTGCATTGATCCCTCTGCCTTATCACTGATGTCAGACTCAGGCAGCGATGCGAGCTGGTATGCAGACTCTAGAGCCTCTAATCATGTCACAAATGATCTTGCTAATCTCAATATCGCCTCAGAATTCCAAGGAAACAACAAGATTCAAGTAGGGAATGGACCAGGTTTGTGTATTTCTCATATTGGCAATTCACAGTTTCATTCCAGTAACAAATCTTTTTTACTCAAAAAACTTCTTCATGTTCCGCACATCACTAAGAACCTCATTAGTGTCTCTCAATTTTCTCAAGATAACTCTATTTACTTTGAATTTCATCCTACTTCTTGCTATGTAAAGGACCAGGTTACACATCAAATTCTTCTCCGAGTTCTTTACTTTATTTCACGATCAAGTGAAAGAAGGGTACAGGGATTATGCACTCTAGATGTGTTCTTAAGAAGAAGGGCGGTTCTTCTAGAATGACTCCACACGTTGAAAGCAGATTGGACAACAATATGTTGTGATGCGGACCAAAATGTTCATACGTAATATTATTTGGTATTTGTGGTAAGCGACCTCATTTTCTGGAGAAGGTGTTCCTCTGGGAGGTGAGCAAGCTGTGTGGTTTGTTGGAAAGGTGGCGTGAGCTGGTTTTATAGAGTAGCGACCTCTTATGGTTTGAGCTGGTTTATTGAGCTCGATTATGGACTTTATGAATATTAGGCCCGAATGGGATAATATGGATGGTAATGTGGGGGCCCGGCGGGCTGTATGAAAAGAGTTATAGGCCCAAGCCTATTCTATTAATTTAATGAGAGGTTTATTGTTTATGGGAATTTAACATATTGAAGGAATCCTAATTCTAAGACAGTTGTTATATAAGACAACATTTCCTTCAGTTTTCTGAAGTTCAAAGCCATAAACCCAGAAATTCACAACGATGAATTAATCGGTACGTGCAATTTTTTCTATAATCTCGTATCTTAATTAATAATTTTATTCCACATATAAAATTAAAAATTATATTTTTGGCAGATATACTTGGAATTGTGATAAAGGTCAAAGAATGAAAAGCTGTCACGAGCGGAAGAGGGGTATCAAAACCACTAAGAGAAATAATAGTCATGAACGAAGAGTAATAGTTTTTCTTATCATGTTTTATTCACTGTTGTATGAGTTTTAACAATAATTGCATTAATATCGCATCTTCGCTTTGTTTCAAATTAAATTTCTATTTTACATAGAAAAATCTTCAAGATATTAGGATAGCTTATTTGTGCATATTTTGAGCTTTTAATTTCTAACTTCACGTTGAATATTTTATGTATTTAGTATATTTTATGTAATACTTTAGGTGGAATTATTTCTTCACGTACTACAGAGTTGTTAGCTTAAAATAATTGAGATTGACTTTTTTAAATCCAATTTAAATATAAGAAGATTCATAATAAGTACTCCTTTTCCAAAATTATGTTATTAGTTGAAAGTTCATCTCATATGCAATTCGTTTTGAGAAAGTAAATATAATTAGATGTAACCTTATTTAATATATAGTCTGCTACTTAGTAGTTTCTCTCAGTTATGCAGGTATCAATCCATAGTAGTCTCTTTTGGGGTAGACATGGCTCAAAAACGAAGGATTGACTTTGTACCATATTGTTGATCAAAAACCAGTTATTGCAATTACAAATCTTAACGCAAGAATACAACGGTAATAATATCTTTAATGCTGGGTGATATGTTCCTACACAAAATTAGTTCTGGAGATGTATATATATGTACACTTAAATGATTTGAGTGATTTAATAAGCCTAAATTATAATCTTTACAAGTGTTATACATAGTATATATTTTTCTCACATTGTGTTTTCTAAACATTTAATAATTAGGTGAATTGCAATTGCATACTACTATGGCTTCTGTTCTTCGATTACAACCAAACTGTGAAGAAAACATTCATATGCAATGATGGTATCTTATAAATTAAGAAGATATGCTATATATAAATAAAATCTAAAAAAATTGTACATTTTTCGGTATTTCTTATATTTTATTATGCAGGTCATGTGCTAATGACGATCATATCAAAATACTGGAATTAACAATGAAGTAAAGGATGAAAGATGTAAATGAATTGACATCACAATAAATTAGACATGATTGAGATAAGCTATCTAGGGTACTTTTAATCAAAAGTATCTTATTTAGTAATTTGTAAGTTACCCTATTTTGTAATCTTAAATATTTTCTTATCTTACAGGATTCATATTACTTTTTCAAGTATTTGTTGAGAAGAATTTAATAAAGTATACTTGTGGTACGATTCATGTAAAAATTATGCCGCGTCAATTTGCAAGAACGATGGCAACACATCATGTCAAAAGTGCAATCTGGAAAATATGGAAACGACACCAAGGTAATATCTCAAACTCTTAAATCTATGTTGATTTATACCTACATCAATGTATTAAAAATGTATTTATTTAACCCCAGGTATAGATTAGTCTTAAATGTTGTACAAGGAAATGATAGTGCATCTATAACATTATTTGAAGATGCGGCGATAGTACATGTAGGGTTTCATATTAATGAATACATTGCATCAATCAAGGAGGTAAATTCCTAAAAAGGACATTATTTATTAACTCATTCATTTATATAATTTTATTTTTTTTTACAATTACCCAGCAAAAAAATAAGGGAAAATAATAATATTTACAATTTATAACTATAAATTTTCCAAATAATGAGGTTCTAGCTCTTATGATAAGTTAATTCATTTATGTGATGAAGGATCAAATATACAATTAATTTAATTAAATTTATGTATAATATTTTAATTTTACTATGTTATCGTATTTAGGGAGAACATGAGTCCAAATACTTACAAGGGTCGACCGAGTTTCGATTTCTGATTGCTCCCAATAAAAAGTAGGGTCCATGGAAAGGAGATTTGAGTGAAGTTGCTGATGCAATTGAGAGGATACAATTTGATCTAAAAGATGAGATTAAAAAAGAAACATTAAATACATCGGTGAAATCAAACGATATTGGCACGGAACATGTCAAAACTTCAAAAGAGAAAGGAAACATTTTTCAAACAAGAACCCCGTCAGTCTTACAAAGAAGAGTACGAGAAAATCATTGAAATCAAATAACAAGAAGGCCAATGAAGGTGACATCAATGTGATCTCAAGCGATGGCAAGGAGACAATGAGCAGTCTTTTAAAGAAGTGTGGCAAGAGACCATTGAAATCAAATAACAAGAAGACTTCAATACAAAAAAAAGGCAAAATTCCGAGGGAATTTTCCCTTGGTATTCAGGAAAAATCACTCGGTTTTCCAAAAACCGAGGGAAAAATCGAGGGAAAAATTCCCTCGAAAAAAGCGTCCTCGCAATTCTGTTTCGAGGGGAAAAATCCCTCGGAAAAATGAATCCGAGGGATTTTCGAGGGATATGTTCCCTCGGAAACTCTCCCGCGCAATCCCTCGGTTTTCCGAGGGACTTCCGAGGAAAAATATTCCCTCGAATATTTGTTATTTCCGAGGAAAACAAATCCCTCAGAATTCCGAAGGACTCGTATTCCCTCGGACTTCCGAGGGATATGTTTCCCTCGAAAATAGCAAATATACGAGGGAATATTTTTCCTCGGTTTGTTTTTTTTTTTTTTATATTTTACTTTTTCGAGGGATTACCGAGGGAAAATCCCTCGGTTTTAATTTTTTTTATTAATTTTTAATTTTAGTTTTAATTTTAATTCTTGTTCAATTATTAAAATTTTCAAAAATTTGAAAAAAGTAATTAAAGAATTGACAGATAAATAAACCAATTATTATAAAAAATATTTGAAAATTTCAGAATAATCATGCGTTCGATCGAAACAGTAACAAACTTTATATGAACTTTAAAAATGTTCTATGGATGGGGAGGGGGGTACTGCTGCTGCTGATGGGGAGAGGGGTACTGCTGCTGGAGACGAGCATACATCTCAGCCATTTGGGCATTCATCCGCGCCTTAAATTCCTCCTGCTGCCGGCGCTCCTCCGCTCGTTGTCGCCTCTCCTCGCCTGCCTGCTGCTGCAATGCCTCGAGCTGCGCCCCCTGAGCCTCGACCTGCGCCTCAAGCTCTCTGATGTGGCTCGTATCAGCCTGGGAGGAGGTGGAAGAGCGGCCCTTCAATAAATCCTTCGCAGCAGCCACCATCTTCCCATACGCGCCGGTGCCGTAAAGCCGTCCCTTGCTCGACGTCGAGGAAAACCTGATCCTGGTCAACCTCGTTACTCTCCTCCTGGGAAGACGCACATTCTTGTTCCTGGGTCAGATGTCGCTCGTACTCCACCTGAAATACAACTCGTTATTAGAAAATTACGTTAAAATCAAAGAATTAGAAAAAAATAAGAAAGAGACTCACATTAATATTAGCAGATTTGGTATCGATCCACGCGCTGACTTTCTTCTGGTGCGTACGTTTAAAAAGATCGTAGTACGTAGCCGGCGAACCCATCTCGCGCTCCTGTATTCAAATAGAATTTTCAAATAATTAACATTAAAATTAAACAAATAAATATTAAATTATTATATTATGAAATTGCTTACTATATCCAAGGCATAGTCGATAGTAGATCTAGCACCCCCCGTTTGTTAGATTTTTGAGTCTAAGCGTGTTCTAGAAATTCAAAAATATTCCGTTTGTATATTCAACTACGATCATTAACCATCTAACTACGATCATTAACCATCCAGGAATTTCGGCAGCATTACGAGAAGAAAGGAGAATTCGAGTTATAATATGTAAGGCTTCTATCCCATTCAAGAACGTGACGTTTTAGTAGTATATATTATCTTAACATATGTATTTTTCTTAGATTCAAAATTTCGGCAGCATCTCCCCCCAATTCTCGTAGTGCACGTATATTTCAGTGCACCCGAGAACAATTCGAGAGATGCAGAAACCGAAATCTCAAAACTAAAGAAAAAAAAAACATACATATAATATAACCATACTACAAGTCACATTCTCAAACTGTCCAAGAATGAGACAATTCAAAATTTAGTATCAAACTCTATATTTGATACTAAATCTCAAACGGGTCTAAGGAAAAGTGGAATAATTCGAAACTTCGTTTCAAATTTTTCAATATGTTATTAATTCTAAAAAAAGTGATTTATATGCATCGCGTCACTTCGCCAAGGTTCCAAATAAGCAATTACCATCGTCACATTTTTTTGAAAATATTTTGAAAACTTAAATAAAATCCCGTGACACCCTATCATGTTTTTAAAAATAAAATTTGAAAACCCGCTATTGGAGGGAAAAAACCTCCCGGCCGGCGCCGTAACCCACGTCAACATCCGATGGTATACAACCAACAACACCAATGACAAATTTATATATAAATAAAATTAAACCCGGGCCGATCACCACGGCCTCCCATGCATGAACAATATATATACAATATAATGGGTGAATAAACCCTAAATTTGAAAGCAAACCCTAAACAATCTAATGATAAACCCTAATACAAGATTTCTTCTAGCTAGGTAGATTCTGAAATAGACACGTTGTCTAAATTGGACCTAATTAATTGATTATTACTAAATTGAACCTAATTAATTGATTATTACTAAATTGAACCCTAATTAAACCCTAATTGATTATTACTAAATTGGACCCTAATTAATTGATTATTACTAAATTGAACCTAATTAATTGATTATTACTAAATTGAACCCTAATTAAACCCTAATTGATTATTACTAAATTAACCTCTAATTATCTAATTATTACTAAACTGAAACCTTAATTACAAATTAAAACCTAAATTGAAACCCTAATTCAAAGTTGAAACCTAAATTGAAACCCTAATTAAAAATTAAAACATATAATAAACAATAATTACAAATTAAAATACAAATATAAAAAATAATTGAAAAGAACCTGTGTCTAAGCAAACTGGCGGCTGTGGACGGCGGCTGACAGCGGCGAGGCTTCGGCTGTGGACGGCGGCGAGGCTTCGGCTGTGGACGGCGAGGCTTCGCGGCGGCTGGCGGCTGTGGACGGTGGCTCGGACGGCGGCGAGCTGCTCCTGGTTGCTGGCGGCGGCTCGGGCGGTGGTTCGGCAGCGGTTCGAGGTCGTACAAGGGCGGCGGCTCAAGGCGGCTCGGGCGGTGGACGGCGACGGCGATGGTTGCTCGGACGCGGCGGCGGATGGACGGCTTCTTTCTCTTTCTTTCTCTTTTTTTTTTTTTTTGAAACAGAGCAAGTGACAGCGGGTGAGCCCGCTGCTTCAATTTAGGTTAAACTTTCCGAGGGAACAAGGTCCCTCGGAAAACCGAGGGATTCAAAATCCCTCGGATTATTCCGATTTTTTCTATAAAAATCCCACTGAATTCCGAGGATTCGGATTTTGAATTCCCTCGAAAATTTTCCAAAAATAAAAAAAATCGAAATAAATGAAAAAAATTAGGAAAAAAATATGTTCTATTACCGGGACGCCGGGGCGCACCCCTCCCCGCCCCGGTCGTAATTTCTCGAGTTTTCTTACTATTTTTTACTATTTTTCAATTTCGGGTTTTTTTCCATTATTCATATAAAATCGAAAAAAAAATAGAAAACGCGTGCGGACGATCGACGCCCGACGCCCGTGGTTCCACGACGCCGAGGCGCACCCCTCCCCACCACGGTCGTGAAATGATGGGATTCGTTTTTATTATTTACTAATTCTTCTATTTTTTGGGGCTTTTTTTCATTTTTTTAAATCGAAAAAAAAATAGAAAACGCGTACTAAACGATCGACGCCCGACCCCCCGTGGTTCCACGACGCCGAGACGCACACCCTCCTCCAATATCGAAAAATCACGACGCTACGTCGCTTCACGTTTCCAACCGAAGGAGTTCATCGATCAATCGTATCTTGTTGTTGGTCGAACCCCACGACACGTGAGGGCACGCACGTGCTCGTTGGTATTTTACGATCGAATTTGGGGTCAAAACCACCCCACGTGCCTAAGATGATAGGATCGGTTTCGTGTTTACGATTTTTCTATTTTCATTTATTCGATTTTTTTTTTTTTTTGAAATTTTCGAGGGAATTCAACATCCCTCGGAATTCCGAGGGATTCTTTCAAAAATCCCTCGGAATTCCGAGGGATTTTGAATTCCCTCGAAAATTTCAAAAAATAAAAAAAATCGAAATAAATCGAAAAAAATGAAAATTAGGAAAAAAAATATGTTTTATTTTCGGGACGCCGGGGCGCACCCCTCCCCGCCCCGGTCGTAATTTTTCGAGTCTTCTTACTATTTTTTACTATTTTTTCCATTTTTTCGGGTTTTTTTTTTAGAATTCCATTATAAGCAAAATCGATCTTTAATAATTTAAGAGGCTAAAATAAAATTTACTTATTTATATACAAAATTATGCTACTCTGTTTTTTATTTTTTTGGCAATTTGTGATTTTCACATGACTAATAATAATTTAACCCTATAGCTGTTAGACTAAATTGCAATAATATTGTACCGAAAATGAAAGCATAGAAACTTACGTTGAGCTGATTGGTGGAGAAGCAGTTTTGAGGAGAGAGAAGAGTCCAAACTTGTACGGACGGTGAGGAGAAGCATAGAAAATTCACCATGCCTATTTGTTAAATAGAAAAATAGAAAAAAATCTAAAAAAATAGTAAAAAATAGAAACAAAACCCAAAAAATTACGACCGGGGCGGGGAGGGGTGCGCCTAGGCGTCCCGGAAATAAATCCTATTTTTTTATCATTTTTTTTCTATTTTTTACGATTTTAATTATTTTTTAATTTTTTTTAAATATTAATTAAATTTCCGAGGGAATACAATTTCCCTCGAAATCATTCCGAGGGAATCCGTGATCCTCGGAATGATTCCGAGGGAAATTGTATTCCCTCGGAAATTTAATTAATATTTAAAAAAGATTAATAAATGAAACCGAGGGAAGCAAAGATCCCTCGATTTTTCGAGGGACTACTTCCTTCGGAAAATCATCCGTCGGTCATCCTTCGGTTTGTCGTTCGATAATTATGGCGGCAAATTTTGGCGCTCGAATTTCCGAGGGATAGTTCGAGGGAATTGTATTCCCCCGGAAAAAATCGAGGGATTTGTCTGTCCCTCGGTTTTCCCTCGGAAATTTCCGAGGGAATTCAGTTCCCTCGGTTTTTCCCTCGAAAAACTGCTGTTTTTTTGTAGTGCTTACCGTACCATCAAAATCAAACAAGAAAAGGATTAATGTGGTTTACAATTCAAATTTGAAATTAGAACATGCTATTTATTTTCTTTCGTTTATGATTTTCTTCAATGGGTAATAAATTCAATATTTGCCTATTTAAATATTTAATGAAATAAGTTTGTATTTTTTCCCTTACAACTTTTTATCTTTGACAAAATTGATATTACAAATTTTTCCAAAATTTATACTAATGATATATTATATAAATAATTAAATTAAATAATTATGCCATCACGTGCAACACACGTGTATTTTACTAGTAAGAATAAAAGGAATGAATAATTACAGTTCAGTAAATATGTAGGAGCAAGTCTCCTGTGTGACGGCCTCATAAATCATTTATCTTGTGACGGAGCTCTATACCTATTCAGGCCCGGATTTGATCCATCAAATTGGGTCGGATTAGACTGATTTATTAGGTTTGGGGCTCCGTCACATGACAAAAGACCCGTGTGACCGTCTCATTTGAGTTTTTGCCAATATATAGATGAGACTAATTACTTCAGATCCAGATCCAGGTTCCACGTCCAATCTCCTTCGAAGGACTTGTGTTAAAGATTCATGGCGAGTTGAACTGCAGGCAGGAAGTAGAGTAGTTAAAAACCAACTCAAAGCTTCCAATATAAATCATACACAAACATGTACAAGAACAAAAAATAACAACCTTTTATGCATTATATTATCAAGTCTGCCTATAATAACAACGGTTGTGAGGCTCCGCCTCATTGATCACACTGACCAAAATTACCAGTTCAAATGGAATAATACATCCTAATTGAAAGATCACGGGCTAATTAATCAAAGAGAAATAAATTCTTAAGCGATCGATCGATTATCCTTTCCCTCCCTTTTCCCCCACACCCGATCGAAATTAGCAATAAACTATAATTTACAAAAGAATCATTTTATGAGACTTTAGGATCAAACTCTTTACCATCTTTGTGTAGACATCAATTATCATATAATGCAAACAAACATTTATATCTTATAACTTTATAAGTACAATGTCATGAACATTCACATGTGAACACACATATATTGCACAAATCTATAAATTTCAGATCTTTTCAAACAGAATATATCTTGTCATATTAATTCATGATGCAGGGTGCCAACAAAACCGATATAATTCATGTATTTCAAAGCATAACCTTATGTCATTCACAATAACAATACCAACAACATCTATAGTCCTTCGTTGTAAATAAAACAAGCTCTATCATGAAGTTACATGCGATAAAACAATAGATCACATGCAAAAAAAAAAAAAGATTCATGATTTTAGCTATGATTTCCTCACTAAAACTATTCATCCCAAAACCAACAATCATTACCTACCCAAGCAATATGAGAAATTAGAATGTCTTGACTTGAAGCTTAGGGACAAGATCACAAAAATAGCAAACATCTAAGAGTCATCATATTATCAATAGGAAACCATTCAATGCCTCTTCATAAATAAATTCATCACAAACAGTACAAAAAAGTCCAAAAGCATATAGTTACCATCGAATCCGCAACTATGTATCATTAGACAAGACCACATAATCCTAAATTTCCTCAAGCGGCATCATCGATCATCTTCCTCGTCCTCTTTCTCGCTTTCACTGGTTTCATACCTTCAATGTATGTCAAGTTCTCTGTATATCTATGAAGCACAACACGTTGGTCGTGCAAACCACCATAGAACAATTCCTCAACACGTCTCGTCTCAGGGTCAAACACAAAAAGCTGGCCATCAGTGCGCTCCCCGATAATTTTCCCATTCTTCGTCCACTGCCATATATGATCCACATTCACTTCAATACGCCCGCAAGTACGAATCTTCCTCCAATCTTGTTCGCTATCATCAAACACCCAAACATTAAGATATTCAACAACACCTTCACTGTCTTTAGTAAACACCATAGCACCAAGACAACCATTATAATCAATAAATCCTATCTGTGCCTTTACATCGCGGCAGCGAGCAAGAAGGTCTGACAGAGGCACCACCTTGAAAACCAGTTTTGTCACATCAAAACACACCAAAACTGTAGGAAACATTGGAATTGTGGCAGGACTATAAACAGACGAAATCCAGTACGGATTTCCATTCACAATCAAATCACTTTTAGTCCGAGACACAGTGAATGTAAAACCCACCTCAATATTAATCCAAGAATCTGAATTAACGGAGTACACCTCAACCTCATTAACATACATGCCCACTAAAGGTAAGTGACTCTCCGTACAAACCATCTTCACCACCTTAAAATCATCACCCACATCATCATAGCCAAACCCTAAGGACACCGTCTCATGAAGCTCACATTCTTTCAACGGAGAAAATCTCTTGAATAAATTCAGAGCAGGGTTCCAAAAACGAATCATGTTGCTATATGGTGGGGTGCTAAAGCAAACCAAGCCATTGCAACACCCCACAAAATCAGTCTCGATCTTGACACGAGAAAATGGTCGGTCAAGGATCATGGGCTTATTCTCATTGGGCCCGATTTTGAAATGAGACAAGGTGTTACCAGAGTTTCTGTGAATAATAAAAGACTGGTTTTCTGGGTCACTCGAAAACTGACCCTGGTGCAATTTCTTGAAACTTGGGGTGGATAAAAGAAAGAGCCATGTCTTGCAAACCGATTTGAATCGGACAATTGATTTCACTGGGAGGCGCGTGAGGATGCAGACAATCATGTCTTCGGGAAAAATACAATCCGCCATGGCGTTGATTTCTGGAGGTTGAATTTTGTTTTGGATTGATTTTCTTTTCAGCCGCCTTTCCCGTTTCATCTTGTGCAAAAGTCGAAGAGAAAAGATATTGAAACGAGAGAAAGGGTTTGAAGAGTTTTTCAGCCGCATTTCTTGTTTCATCTTGTGAAGATTTGGAAGAGAAAGGAAAGGGAAATGGAAATGACAGAAAGGGTTTGAAGGTAGGGAGACGGCGGCCGAACTATTTGCAACACTTTTTGATGAGTGAGAGAGAGATAGGGTTTGATATTTATTGTGTCAGAGAGAGAAAGGGTTTGAAGAGTAGGGTTTCCGGTTACATCTTTTTCAACACTTTCCACCTTTAGATGGATGACAACGCCGTCTTATAATTATTTGTCATTAGTTTAGAAAAACGCAAAATCTGTAAGCGTGCCCGTATTCCTGTGGCATCTTGATGTTAGGATGTTCAGAGCTTGCGGTCATGAATAATTTAGGACCTATGATAAATTATAAATAATGTTTTTAATATTTTTTTAAATGATAAGATAGCAAATGATAGAAACGACTAATTGATAAATAATAAAAAAATATATAGTTTTTTTTCACAAAATGATTCGATAATATAAATAAATTAAAAAAAAAATGCACAATATAAATGGTGGTTGACTAGCAAAAGGCACGACGACAACCTCACTTGAACTTGAACACATTACTAAAGCGCTAACATACTTTGTAATTAAATTTGTTTTTAATTTTCAGCCTCTCATTGAGTATAGTTTCTAGATCCTCTTTGGTGGAACTCAATTACTCCACATTCAGAACCACAATTACTTGCTGACCCACTAATTGGAGGTAAATCTTGGCCCCCATTTACATTTGAAAATACTTTTCGTACTCTTATCCCAGTGTCGAGTGACCTTTTAGTGGTTCCAATCCGTGTCCTTTTACCGTCTGAAACCTTATCAACACCACACTTATTTTGCAAAATCCAGCAAAACACCACTAAATAAAAACGAAAAGGAGGAAATTAAAACAAGTGAGAAATCATATATGCCATAGCTCCCGATTTTTTTTTAAAGTGCGGTTTTAAACTTTGAACAAGGCACTATCAAACCCCCTAAGAAGCCCTAACACAGAAGAGCCCCACGCATACACATAACCAAAAGGCAGTAAACTAATAAAACAGTAAAACTCCAAAACTCGAAGGAAATTAAATAAACTCCCGATATTAATTTTTGCAGGAAATACTCACTTGTTAAGAACTCGAATGAGGCTTGTTCTGGGTTCTGGAATTTGGGAGAGGGCTTTTATAATAATTAGAGAAATAGAGAGGGCTTTTATAAATAATCAACTAATTTAATTAAAAAAATTTAAATGTTGCCTACCTCATTGGAATTTGGAAGGAGAGTCATGGGAAGAATCTAAAGTCGGCAGAATTGAAGAGGGGGAGATGAAAAGTTGCTGGCCGCTGCAATTTTTTTCTGTAATATATATATATATATATATAATGGACTTTTACTGGGCTGGTGCCCCATAAATACATTGGGCCCTGGGTGGGAGCCTAAACTGCCCTGCCCCAGGGCCGGCCCTGGTGGTTATGTTTTTTAGTTTTTCCAGAAGGAAGCTGATAGTATAGAGAGACCTAAAGAGTTCAGGTCGTATGAGTGGTCGTATGATAAGCGACTTAATACCAATAGGTCGCATGAGCACTTACATAATCAGCGACCTAACATCAATAAGTCGTATAAGTATCGACCTAGCCAACGACATGATAAACTTCAGGACCAAGTTATAGGAGGTTGTTATAAGAGTCCGTTGTGATTACTTGGAGTTCATGATGTTAAATGATGTCAGCCCTATGATAGTACGTCCAGCCAGCCTGCTACAGCTGTCAGAATGTACCATAGCAATCTTAACCATTCATTGTAAAGAGTCGTTGTCAGGATGTACTGTAGTAATCGTAGCCGCAAATTGTAGGGTTGTCATAGTCAGGAGTTTGGTTATAAATAGCCATACACTGTTCATTTGAATGTAACACAAATTAATATATTCATCATCCTTATCAAAGAACTATTATGCTTGTATTTACCATTATTAGCTCGCACAGAGCTCTCTACCTTTCTATCATGGTATCAGAGCAGGTTTAGCCTGTCTCTGACGCCCTCTTCTACTTTTATATCAAAAAAAAATAAAAATGGCCACAACAGATGATACTGCCACAAGTCAAACAAGTACCTCGGTTAATCCAAATAGCATCTTACCTACTACCAATTTTATAAAACCTCAAAGCCAGCTCATTTCCATCAAACTCAGTGATACTAATTTCCTTCTTTGGAGACAATAGATTCTGACTGCAATTAAAGGCTATGACCTTTAATCCTTCATTTCAAACAATCAATCACCTCCTGCACCAACCATTAATGTGTCTAATACCTCTCAAATCACAGTTAATCCAGAATATATCAACTGGATGAGGCAAGATCAACTGCTAGCCTCCTGGCTACTTTCTTCTTTATCTGAAAATCTGGTGGTCATGATGGTCGGCAAGAACACAGCCAGAGAAATCTAGCAAGCCTTAGAGTCTAATTTTTCTGGTCAATCAAGAGCCAGACTCTTGCAGTACAAATTGCAGCTTCAAACTCTTAAAAAAGGCACCCTTTCCATGAGAGAATTCCTGGGCAAAGTCAAAGCATGTTGTGATGCCCTTGGCACTGCTGGAGAACCTGTTTCTGAGCAAAATCATGTCTTGCATATCCTGGGAGGTTTAAGACCTGATTATAATCCTGTCGTGGTCGTTGTCACTTCTAGATTGGAGCCCTACAACCTTAACGATATCTATGCCATGCTGCCGAGTCTTGAGTCCAGATTTAATACACTTTCTGCATCCCCTGTCATTAATACTGATGGATAGGCACCAGTGGCCAATGTAGCCACACATAGCAACAACAACCAAATAAATTACAACAGCTCGCTGAATAAGCCATTGATCTACAATCAGAACAACTATAGAGGAAGAGGCAGGAGCAACAACTACAGAGGTCGAGGGGGCAGAGGCTACAGGAACAACAACAACAACAGAGCTTGAATTGAAATTTTTACACCTACTTTTTATTTAAAAATAAAAAACTCGTCCGCAAGAGAACAGAGCAGCTGTAGGTGGTAAGTTGGACTCGAGTCAAATCACAAGGAAGACTAATCGAAAGTTATTCCGGTGTTTGATTTTACGAACATAAAAAGGAAAGAAAGACTAAACTAAACACACGATCCAATTTTGGTTTGAGATTTCTAACATCTAGTGCGATGAATAAAATAAAATAAAAAAGCCTTTAAACATTTAAGAAAGCGACGGTGCTACTGCGCTAGAATCATCTCCACGATCACTCGAGAATTTCATCGAGCACCTTACCTACGAGTTAGGGTTGCCAATCCCGACTTGTCGATCAAGGGTCGAATCATCCCGAGAGATGGTTCTAAATGACTCCAGGCACTAGAACGATAAATTCTAGCTGAAAAATATCAACATTTTCAATAACAGAATTTCAGCAATTTAAATCATAACTAAACTACTAAATTAATTAAACATAAATTAAAAACGAGAAGAACGGTAAAAAGATTACAACTAAATTAACAAAACCAAAGTACAACATCAACATCCAACGATAAACAAAGCCAAATACACAAAGCAAATAAAAAAAGTTCACAAACACTTATGACGTAAAGAAAACAGCAGCAATCGAACGAGTCTACAACAATGAAGAACAAACATGAATGACGAACGGACTTGAAATGACGAAATGATGAACTATTAAACTCGAATTATGCGTGTGATCGAAAGGGGGCAAGAACCGAGGGGTCTCTGTAATTTTCAAACCATCTCCCAAGTTCCAGCACTCATTTTCTAAAGAAACCAACGAGTTTATATAGATTTTTTCAAAAATAACCGTTCAAACTGCTGGAGCGTCGGCATCGACGCGTGCCAAGCGCTTGCGTTGACCAGGCAGTGCGTCGACCGACGCGTGCATAGGTCGACGCAACAGAGAGTCTGTGTCAACCCAGAGTCAATCGATACGGGCGTTCTCGGTGTCGACGCGGGCACTGCATCGCGGCGCCTGCAGGGCTTCGGCATGTCGCTCATCCCGTCTTCTTTGTTTTGAGATGAAACACGAAAATAAAGTAAAATTAGATTATTACTTATAAAATAAAGTAGAAAAATATTAAACACGATACGAAAAACATCAAAAGGAAGAAAAACGAGAAAAAGATAAAACTTAAACACGTAAAAACAAACAAAATACAATGCAAAAACACACACAAATCACATACAAAAATGTACAAATCAGTGCTGCTTGCCAGGTCTGCGGGCTGTCTAATCATACTGCAGACAATGCTATCACAGATTTGAGTCTGCATATCCTGGGTCTACTAATTAATATGCAACCTCAAACACAGATGCAAGCACAAACAACTCAAACAAGTAATGGCCTCCCTAATCAGACAAGCTCATCCTCTCTATCAGCAATGTCAGCCTCTCAAGATTTTGTCAGCAACCCCTTCTGGTATGCAGACTCTGGTGCATCTAATCATGTCACCAATTATCTCTCAAACCTCAACATAGCCTCAGAATTTCAAGGTCACAACAAGCTGCAAGTTGGTAATGGAACAGGTCTGTACATTTCACATATTGGCAATTCTTTACTAACAAAACCTCATTCAAAATCCTTTATCTTGAAAAATATCTTGCATGTTCCTGAAATCACCAAAAGTATCCTTAGTGTGTCTCAATTTGCTAGAGACAATTCTGTATTTCTTGAATTTCACCCTCTTTGCTTTGTTAAGGATCAAGCTACACATTAAGTGCTTCTCCAAGGTTCTCTTAAGAATGGTCTCTACAGCTTTGATGTTTAATGTGTCAAGTCCCCCGCACCTACACAAGTGATACCCTCTAGAGTTTATACCTTCTCAGCTCGCTTAGTTCAGGATAATAAGTCCAAAAATCTAGACATGTGGCATTCTAGATTAGGACATGCTGCTCATGATGTTGTAATAAAAGTAATGAAAGACTGTAATTTGTCAATTCAAATAAGTATCCTTGTGATTCGTGTATGCAAGCTAGAAGCCATGCCTTACCTTATAATGATTATGAATCTGCTTATACTACACCATTAGAACTTATCCACGCAGATGTTTGGGGACCATCTCCTATCACATCCTCCACTGGGTCACGATATTATGTGTGTTTCATAGACTACTTCACTAGGTTCACATGGATCTATTTTTTAAAAGCCAAATCCGATGTTAAGTCTGCTTTCATTCATTTTAAAATCAAAGCCGTACAAAGTGATTGGGGTGGGGAATTCAGAAACCTCACTCAAATTTTTCATGACTCTGGCATTGTCCATAAGGTTTCCTGTACCTATACACCAGCTCAGAATGGTCTTGCTGAACGAAGACACAGAACCATAGTAGAAATGAGACTAGCAATGATGACTCATGCTCACATTCTAGTTAGATTCTGGGATGATGCTTTTAGCACTTTTGTTTACATTTTAAATAAACTGCCTGTCAAGTCCATCAAATATATGTCTCCACTACAAAAGCTCCATGGCCATAAACCTAATTACAGCTCGCTTAGAGCCTTCGGCTGCTTATGCTATCCCAATCTCAGACCATACAACAAACATAAACTGGAACCTAGATCCTTACCAGGCACCTTCCTTGGTTTCACAGCCAAACATAAAGGTATCAAAGTTCTCTTGCCAAATGGAAAGATCATAATCTCTAGCGATGTCATCTTTGATGAAAGAAAACCTCCCTTTGCCATCCACTCCAATTAACAACAAAACCCTACTTTAGAACAAACCTCCTCCTTCCATCACCAGGGACCCCCAGCTTTAGAAACAAACACAATACCTTGATCACATCTCCCTACAACGCTGATGAGAGCAGTCACTCTCCTCTCCACCCTCAATCTCCCAATCATAATCAAACATTTACAAATCCTCCTTCTCCATCTCACTCACCATCACTTACACATTCATCATCTCATAATCTTGTATCTATCTCCTCTGACTCTATTCACACCACAATTCCCCCTGTGTGTAAATTTGTCATTTGTGAATTATTCACAACCTATTTCTATCACTAATAATGCAGCTGCAGCCCAGAAGCACCATCACATGATCACCAGGTCGCAAACAGGCAATCTCAAATCGAGGGCCTTCACTGCTCATGTTCTGGATTCACAGGAACCCTCCTCTTTTTAGGAATCACTCTCACATCCCCTTTGGAAACAGGTAATGGAAACTGAATTTAAAGCCTTCATTCACAATGCGACCTGGACTCTTATTCCTGATCCACCTAACAAATCCATCATAGTTTGCAGATGGATTTTCAAACTCAAACGACATGCTGATGGGAGTATTGCTCGATATAAAGCTCGAGTAGTGGCAAAGGGCTATAGTCAAACTGGTGGCATTGAATTCTCAGAAACCTTCAGCCCGGTGGTTAAGCCAACCACAATAAGAATTGTGTTGTCCCTAGCTACTCACTATAATTGGTCTGTTCGACAACTTGATATTAACAATGCTTTCCTTCATGGTCATATTGATGAAGAATTTTACATGGTAGAACCTCCTGGTTTTGAACTTCCTTCTTGTCCAACACATGTCTACAAGCTCACGAAGTGTCTATATGGTCTCAAACAGGCTCCTCGAGCCTGGTTTTTTAATCTCAAACAAGTACTGTATACTCTTGGATTCTCCAACTCTAAATCTGATTACTCACTGTACTATAAAATCACAAGCACCTCATGTATTTAGCTCCTGGTTTACATTGATGACATTCTGATAACTGGAAATAATACCTCTGCGATCTCCCAGGTCATCACACAGCTTCACACCTTTTTCTCTCTTAAAGACTTGGGAGAAATCCACCATTTCTTAGGAGTTGAGGTACATCGAACAGAAACTGGCATGCACCTCTCACAGACTAAGTATATCAAAGAGTTACTGAGTAAAGCTAAGATGCTTGAAGCCAAACTAACCCTCACGCCTATGGTCACATCTCCTAGTCTGTCCAAACATAATAGTGCTCTGTTGATGTCTCCCTTTACAGTAGTATAGTTGGCTCACTCCAATATTCAACAATCACTAGGCCAGATATTGCCTTCAGTGTTAACAAAGTGTGCCAGTATATGCAGAACCCCCTTGATACCCACTGGCGAGCAGTCAAACGGATCTTGCAATATTTAGCAGGAACAACGACCTATGGTATTCAATTTACAAAGCACTCTAGCTTACATTTGACGAGTTTTTCAAATTCTGATTGGGCCTGCGACCTCGATGACAGAAAGTCAGTCACTGGTTTATGTGTCTTTTTAGGTCGCAATCTCATCTCCTGGTTCTCAAAGAAGCAGTCATCGATCTCCAGGTCCAGCACTGAAGCTGAATACAGAAGCTTAGCTCACATAACAACAGAGTTATTGGATTCAAGCCCTTCTTTCTGAGCCAAAGGTTAAACTCCCTCAAATTCCAACTATTTGGGTTGACAACCTCAGCACTATATCTCTTGTGAGCAATCATGTTCTCCATGCGAGAACCAAACACATTGAAATTGATTTCCATTTTGTTCGAGATCAGGTTGCTGTACATAAGCTGAAAGTACATCATGTTCCATCTATTTATCAGATAGCAGATTCCCTAACCAAACCCTTGAGCAACCAATTCTTCATTCGATTAAGAAGCCAGCCTCAAGTCCTTCCTCTGACCTCGTTCGAATTGAGGGGGCATGATAGAGTAGAGCGGCCTAAAGAGTTCAGGTCGCATGATCAACGACCTAATATCAATAGGTCGCATAAGTACCGACTTAGCCAGCGACCTGATAAACTTAAGGACCGAGCTATAGGAGGTCGTCATAAGAGCCCGCTGTGATTACTTGGAGCTCACGCTGTTAGATGATGTCAGCCCTAGGATAGTACGTCCATCCAGCCTTCGCTAGCCTTATTATATTATATTATTAGTATAATATAATATAATATAATATAATAATAATATAATAATAATAATAATAATAATAATAATAATAATAATAATAAAATGGCGTATGGAATTTTGCTCCATATGTGATGAGTAGTTTGAAATTATGCCTGGTGTAGTATGTATTTTTGTATTGAAGATATTGTGTAGTATAGAATTATCTTGTGCAATTTAATATAAAATTTGACAGTCCAATCTAAGATTTTGAAAAAAAAAACAAAAAACTGCATAATTTAGTTTGCAATCTGGTAGGGTTAGTATGCAATTTGATAATAGTAGTATGGGTTTTAAAATATAACAGTATTTTTATTGATTTTTTTTAATATTAGTAGAGTTATGAATTTGATAATGGTAGTATGAATTTTAAAATATAATAGTATGAAATTTTATTGATTTTGTAAAATTTTAGTATGAATCCACAATCTCAGTTTAAATGTCATATATAGTACGAAATTGAAATTTAAAAACATAAAGTTGTGCAAGAAAAGGTTGTAATTTAGTGTGACATATTGCATAAAATAACTACGTGATATAGTATGAAATCTCATGGTGTAGTGTGAAATTTTGCCTCTAATAATTAAAAGTATAAAAATTAATAGTATGAAACTTCGACTATATATATACAGTATAAGTATGAAATTGTACTATATAGTATGAAAATGCACAGAGTAGTATGAAATTAGCCATTAACAGTTGGTGATAATGATATGAAAATGTCATGTAATAGTATGAATTTTAGTTGTATTAAATGTTGAATAAAGAAAAAGAAAATTGAAAGAAAAAAAAGAAATCATTAATAAGGGTAAAGTAGTATTCTTATGTAATAGCTTAGATTAAATGGGAAGATAATTGATTATATGGAGATTTAAGAGTTTCACTAGAGTATTTGAAAAAAAAAAATATTTACCTAATGGATCATATGGGAATTGCCCCAAAATAAATATAGACAACAATATATAAATATATATAGAAAATGATAATGTAGTATGGAATTAGAAACTTGTATGAAGACATTTTGTAGCAAAAATTTATATGAAACATGGTAGAGTCTCGGTTTAAATGTAATATGAAATTTTAATAATAGAACTAAGGCCACAAATTTTATGAAAATATCATCGTAGTTTGTATAAATATTTAATATGCAATCTATTAGTTCAAGATTGCAATCAGTTCTGTTTAAGTCACCTAAATTTTGACTGTATTGGATATATGAAATCGAAGTTGAGCCAGAGGTGCATGGAGTGACACAAGCGCTTTCAGCACAGTTGAAAGATGTTGTAGATAAAGACGTGACAAAGCAAAGTTCGATGGTGAGGCGGATAAAAGAATAGATAAGGAAAACAACGTTTGATGACGATTTCGAGTACAAAAATGAGACTAAGAAGTATAAGCAAAATGATGGACAAGAGGGGCAAGTGAATAGAGGAATTCCCGTGAAGTCCAAGACCTTTGCAGATAGATCTAAATTCCTAAGTATGCTTGATAGTAAGTATGACGGACACTATGGACACCTCTTGTCTGTTACATGTCTAAAGGCATTGGTAAATGCAATGAATATAGGGACCGGGTAAGCTATTCTTTTCATAATCTCTAATTTATTATATCTTCATCGACAAATATTGTCCGGTAGAATTAATCATCATATTTCATTTGTGTGCAGCGAGTCAGTGTACTATGATCCAACCACATGCATCATAGTGACTGTGGGTGACATTGTGGAAATCCTGAAAGGTATATATGACTCAAACTTTTGTGCACCCCATTTTTAATAATTAATTTAAAAGCACGTTAGTTTGCTCGCAAGTGTACGAGGTAACTGTAGGGTGATGAGTTTGACTCGAGTCGTATCTCTCGAGGAAACAACTGTTCGGTCTTTTCAATGTTTTTCTCAATTACGAATAACATACATATACATTTGGGGGTTTGAATAGATTAATTCGATCATTATAAACTAAGATGATAATTAAACTAAAACTAATTAAACTAATTACTTTAAACTATATTATCAATTACGAACTAAGCAGTAAACTAAAGCTGATTAAACTAATTATTCTAATTTATCAACTAAGAGGAATAACTAAATTATCAATTAACGCTACGAAGATTTAGAACTAATTATAATATCTAAAAGCATGAATTTAAGAAACTATCGCTAAGCAATTGAATCATACGAATCCAAGAACCATTAACTAAGCATAAACTAAATCGCATAAGTAAACTAAATTAACCAATATCCAATATCCAAGCATAAGAAACATTAAACTAATTAAAACTAGAATTAACTAAGAATTTATCTAAACAATTAACTAGAAAATTATCTAAGAGTTTAGAAAACTTATTGAAACTAAGGAAAGCAATGAAAAGCTCCAGCTATTCCGGAGTTTGAACGCTGATCTTGGGCGAAGATGGATTCTCGAGCGCGAAATCGGTGTTTCGGACGCGTAGAACTTCGATCCTTGATCCGCGTCTCCAAATCTTGTTATAAGACGTGGATTTATTGTTATTGAATGCTAAAATACCCTAGGATAGTGTTGTGTCTTCGTGTCCTCTCTGTTCTCTCCAAAATCCGAAATAATGAGGGTTTTTATAAATATTACAAGTCTTGCCGCACAAGAAACCCTAATTTCCGAATTCTGGGCCGTCGCGTCGACGGTGCGTCGACTGACGCGTGCTGGCGACTCGGCGGGACTCGCGCAGGTGTGGTCAGCAGGTGCGCGCGTCGGCTGGCAGG
>BMAC01000997.1:0-12382 GCA_014905375.1 Phtheirospermum japonicum | reverse complement strand
CTGCCGACCAAGTCTGCCGAGTCCCGCCGAGCGCCAACACACGTCAGTCGATGCTACGTCGACGCACCGTCGACGCGACGGCCCCAGAATTTGGAAATTAGGGTTTGTTGTGCGGCAAGACTTCTAATATTTATAAAAACCCTCATTATTTTGGATTTTGGAGAGAACAGAGAGACACGAAGACACAACAATATCCTAGGGTATTTTAGCATTCAATAACAATAAATCCACGTCTTATAACAAGATTTGGAGATGCGGATCAAGGATCGAAGTTCTACGCGTCCAAAACACCGATTTCGCGCTCGAGAATCCATCTTCGCCCAAGATCAGCGTTCAAACTCCGGAATAGCTGGAGCTTTTCATTGCTTTCCTTAGTTTCAATAAGTTTTCTAAACTCTTAGATAATTTTCTAGTTAATTAGTTTAGATAAATTCTTAGTTAATTCTAATTTTAATTAGTTAATTGTTTCTTATGCTTGGATATTGGATATTGGTTAATTTAGTTTACTTATGCGATTTAGTTTTTGCTTAGTTAATGATTTTCGTATGCGCTCGGCAGGTGAGGTCAGCAGGTGCGCGCGCGTCGGCTGGGCAGGTGCGTCGACGGGGTGTGTCGACATCGACGCTTCAGCAAGTAGCGTCGACATCGACGCTTCAGCAAGTAGCATCGACGTAGAGTTGACTGACGCGGTCATGACTCGCTGACATGGCTCGCATCGACGATGCGTCGACGGTCGCGTCAGTCGACGCGACTGAGCGTCGGTCTCCGTTTCTCGATCGTTTGCTACTCGTTTCACCGGAAAGCTTGTTCTTCTATTCTCGAACATCGAACTTTGTCTTTTACGCGCTAAATTTTTCCGGTTACTTAGCTGTAAGGTGAAAAATAATGAAACATCACCTAATTGCATCAATTAAGATCAAAATGCGGTAAAATAAGCTGGAATTATAAAATTACGGAATTATGCTTAAATCATCCCACTTATACCAAAAACAAATATAAAAACGAACTAAAAAGCTAATAAAAATAAGGACAAATCTACTCTAATCAATATACATAAGCAACACTGTAAGTATGAGACTACTGAATGTGTATGTAATCGGATTTCAATGATCGGAGAAAATTATTATAGATGTATTGCATACATTTCAATTTTGTTAATTGGGGTTCTGGCTAGTATGGTTACATAGTTATAGGTATGGAATTCATAAAAAAAGTGTAATTGTTGCATACTAAGATGTCAAGTAGCATGTGATTTCATATAGTATGTAGTTTGGCATAATCTTATTTACATATTTAATTTTTTGGTTTACTTTGTTTGAAGGTTATCAATGCGTTTGGGCATCATCAACTGAAGAAACACAATCAATCTGTGAAATTCACAATACTTGATGCAAATTGTTGGGTACGTAAAACTGTGTGCAAATTAATATTTTTAAATTTATTTTTCCTAATCAACACTTTTGGTGTCTTAGATGCGCATTATTAAGGAGAGAAGCACTATTTTAATAAATCGGGTGTTCGAAGCAGCGACTCATGGTGATGGTGTAATTTTGATGCCGATTTTGTCAATTGGCTACAACAGGAAAAATGTACCTTACCACTAGACATTGTTGGTCTTTGATTCTCCACACAAAGAGTGGTGATTCTATAATCCCATGTCATTATTACAACAAAAGACAAGGGATGAAATTTAGGATGACGCAAAATAAATGGTATAATGTTTTTAAATTAATTCATGTTCAAACTTGAGACCATAATGCCCATTATTTGTTTGTCTTATAATGACAACGTTTACCACAATTGAAAAAGAATTTTATAGAAGATGCAATGAACAAAACTGCAAGCAAGTTGGTTGTAGTTGCTACACAGGACAAACACCTCCCGCTAATTAACATGACAAATATTCCACGTCAAGGACAAACGTAAGATAGATTATACTTTAGTTGACCTCCCTTTACAGCTGTTTATTTCATAGTACTTTTTTAAGTATTTGAGTTACATTATACAGTTGATAAAACACGTACTTAACGCGTTCCTTTTAGTAAAATTTTCAGTGTGTCTCATAGAGTCTTTTTTTTAATGATCATTAACTATTCTTTTTATCACAGGATGATTATGCAGTATTTGTGGGTTACTTCATGCAGCGAATATTACAACGGAAAGTTCTACCTAAACGGTTGAAGAAGGACTAAGTACTTAGGTTCAAAGCTGAGATGATTGAAGCAATCATGCGGAAACAATGACTTGTACAACGTTTTGAACATTTGCCCAATGTCACTAATGTTTAGTAAAGTTTTAAGTATAACTCTTGGATTCACTGCTCTGGTTTTCAGAAGTAGTATGGTTGTTGAACAAATTGGTATGCGTATACGTATTTTGTTTTTCATTTCAGTTACATTTATGTAAGTATTGTGGGAAATGGTATTGATTGATTAGCGAGATGAAGTTTCATTCAGGCTGAAATAAATTTGTGATATTTACTATGGAATTTGTCAAAATAACCACAATTTCTCACAATTCAAATTCAAAATCAAAATCCAAATCATAACATTATTGCATGTTGAGGGGGGGCATATACAAAAATCATGCGAAGATAAACAAATGGCATTATTATGTACAAAAAAATAATGCATAAAATAAACCAAAGTGACAGACTGGGATCTTAAGAAAATCCAACCATGTAATTCCATATAAAATTATGGTAAACCAAGTAAATGCTATGTAGTATGAAATTTGAGCTCAAGTATAATATGGAATTTTACAATAGTTCATCAACGTGGCCAGATCATATACTAAAACGGCACTAAAATCCACATAATATTTATCACTTAGTCCCTTACTCTATTTGAAATCACCACCAAGGTAGTCCATAAAAATTCAGCAACAAGTATTACAACAAACAAAGAGCACAAAATAAGTTGGCGAAAAAAATGCAAATAAAACTCTAATGAATCCAAACAACAAAATAATCCAATAAGTTAATTTCATTCTAGCTTGTTCAAAACATATATAGTATATCTCTTTATGATAACCTACTCAATCACCATATCAAGTCTATAATCGCGACATCCAAATACTTATTTGCTGACAACTGACACGATTCACAAAATAAATTCGGATAAAATTTTGTGACATCAAAATATATGAAAATAATAATAGAAATAATAAAATGCCCAAACGCACTCAAGTTAGTCACTCCGTGCAAGTCATTTTGTTGTGATGACCAACATGGCCACAACGACCATATTTGATACTTGTCGGGATAACTTCCCATTTTGATAGCTTCTTCTGCTTCCTTGGTCTTCCAGGAGAACACCTGGTTGATGGTAGATGAATATTTATTTCTTCATATGAATCTTGTGACACGCAAAACATTGGAACAGGGTTAATAGGATATGAGTAACAATGCTTATAAGTACCCGCATTGAAAAATATTTCGAAAAAACACGATAGAGGTCTGCCATCTCTAAGTATGCATGTCATCGAATAAGGTAATCTACACAATTACCACTGCCTACATGTGCATGTACGTGAATCAATATTCACCTCAATGGATGGGTCGTTGTGCACTTCAAAATGTATTCCGAAGATGCATTAACAGCCCATAACCTTCCTTCATCAGTTAGTGTGGAAATGTTTTTGAAAATAGATGAACGTAGCTTACTCCGAATCTCCCTATCTTCACAGAACAAAAATGTAAAATTAAGATGTTATTAGTATTTGAGATTTTAAATTCCACACTAACCAAATTACATGAACACTTATATAAAATGTAAAATCAGTTAATACGTTGAGCTTATGTAAAATGTTAATAATATAATATAAAGAAGTTATTTGAATTCCATACTAATTAGAATAAATACACGTCACATACCCCGAAATTGTTTCATCATCTTAACCCGAATATGATTGACCAATTTTGTTATAGGTAAAAATCTTTCTTTCAACATCTAACTATTGAATGATTCAACGGCATTACAACTCATCTCTCCATACCTCTCGCCTATGAAATATGCATTCGCCCAAATGGTTGCATCCATACCATCAACAAATCACTTGGCCATTGCTCCCCCCTCACTTAGAAACTTACCCATACTATCCTTAAACAAAATAATTATCGGCGCATAAATAGCTTTTCTTAGTAGCCACACAAGTATCTTTCGCAAATTATTTAAACAATGATGGCCACTAAATTTCTCTTTCAAGTTCAGCTTTAAATGATTGAGGCATTGTCCATGTGGGCAACCAAGAAAAATCTTACTCATACCTTGAAGAAGGTCGGGATTCCTATCAGACACAAATGTGATTCGACGACGTAGCAAAATCATTACTTTCAAATTCACCAAAAACCACTCCTATTTGTCGATATTTTCTGAATCAACCAACGAATGCGACCGGGTAAAGGCCTGTAAAAACTGACAAGATGAGTGCGAGTGCGACATAATAATTTATTATAAATATAGAAATTTCACACCAATTCCCATATCTACTGTCACAGGTCAAAAGCAGAGAATTACATGCATGGGATAATTTCATATTAAATACGTTTAGTATAGAGACGTGAAATGAGTTTCATTTTCGTGTTAAATTCAGGCAACCTAATTCGGTGAATTCACTGCTACATAGTATGCAGTTTCAACTCCAATACCCAATGTCACAAGAATATGTGGAGAATTGAATACGAAGATGCCTATAATATGTTCCTACTAACTACAAACATAATAAATATAAATAACAACATATTTCTCCCATTGAAATTGCATAGTAGATTAAAATATTAAAATAATAAAAAATAAAAAAGGACAAAAATATAACATTAAAGTTAGTTAAGGGGTTAATCTATTATCTCCATCCTTTGCAGTTGCACATAGAAGATGACTCTTGAACTTTCCTTTTCAAAATGTTCCATCAATGAATAACAGTGACCTACAATAATTAAACCCTTCAATGCACGAAGCAAATGAAACACACAACCTTTTGAAATGTTGTGACCCCTCCTTTAACTCTAACATGATGTGCGATCGAGAATTGGATTTAAGAACACAGTCAATGTACAGAGGCAAGTTTCCAAATGAATCGCTAATATCACAAAGGGCAATATTCCTGGCCTTATCCACACCGCAAAAGGCTATTTTATATGAAATAGATAATCCGTATTTACAGGAAGATTGATTCAATACATCGATGGGTCTCATGTTCAAGTTTTCTCGCACATCTTCTAAAATCAAGATTGACACCTACTCCGCACTAACATGGTTTTGTTTTAGAGCTCAAAACCACGATTCACATGTGTGGGTATTGTTAGTTTTCCTCACGTAGAAAAAATCATTGATACGCTCTATGGTTGCGAGAACATACCAAATACAATATCTTTTTGTGCACTGCGTTGTAACCCTGGACAAAGTGTTCTTCATAAATTTCAAATCATATCCGCCACCAATTGCAGTCTTGCGAAGTGCAATTCTAAATTCTTTCTCACCACCCTCGTACTTTTGCCCAATTATCGATACTTCTCTTTCCCAATTCGCTATCAACAACATCTTTGTATGGCTGGGGCAGACACTATGGGGCAAATCCTCTTCAACTTGCTCATCACGAGTGTAAGACGATTCTATCGGCTCTATAGTATCAACTACTTCATCATTATTTGAAATGTCAACCCTGACACGTACCAATCCAAATGATATTGCCAAATTTACCATGCTTTTGAAATCAGACTCATTATCTAAAACACATCTCGAAAATTCGGGGATTAAAATGTGCAATATCAACTTAACTTTATCAATCTTCTTCCAGTGTGATGAAATCTTCACCAAAAGCATGTCAAAGTTGAACCATGTTTCTACTCCAACAACCGGCTTCTCCCCACCTTTAACGCATACTAAATAAATAGCCCCATAGCCTGCCCAACCTACAAAGCTCCAGAGAAAAGAAATATTTTCATTAAAGATAAAATAACAAACAAAGTTATAGTATTAGATTTCAAGTAATTTCAAACATGGCAGATTTCATACTAAGTTAAACTAGATTTCGCCCAGTGTTTACCGTATGTACGTAAACTGATTACTAATAATAAATCATCAATTTCTGCTCCACATTGAAGTAAAATAATAAAAATCCAATACGCTGAAGTAAGGAATTTCGACTCAAGAAATGTTATGTAGTTAGAATTTCAACTCATCTAATTAATGTGAAATTCAAACTACTTCGTAAAAAATGACAAAGCTCGATAATAAAATAGTTGTCCATACTAATTCGTGCAAATAACGATTGAACAAAATGACAAACAATACAGAATTTCAATGATTCCATAAGTGTTACAGAATATTATGTGAAATAATTTACATGGTAGTTATTGAACGGGAATCGGACAAGTGAAATACGAGAGTAAAAGAAACCATACCAGTTTAAATTTCCACTGTCTGCTTAATCTAGTACACCATTGAATTTTGGTTGATTACAGAGGATCAACGTCAGAATTTAGACACAAATAAATAAATAAATCTAAGATGAAGACGAAACATGAATTTGTAATTTGAGTTCAAAATTTTAGAGAGGATCGTGAAAAGCAGACTTCCAAGAGATGGGATGGAAAATAAATATAACATAATTATCACAGTAATCACTCTTCATTTTCCACGTAGAACGGCGCGCAGAGCGGAAAATCTGATAGTTAGTTGAGGGCAAAACTAACAAAAATTTATACAGGAGCAATACAGTCAGTTCCTGTTTTATAATTTATTAAATTAATAAGACTAACCTTGCCTTAATGGGATAAATTATTTTAAAGTGACTTAAAGGCTCATAGAAATTTTGAATTTGTACTAATCAGAATCTTTTCCTTTAAATAAATAATATTAGAGAAGTCCCGGTACTCTTAAAACAAAACACAACTATAAATAATAATAATAATAATAATAATAATAATAATAATAATAATCATAATCATAATCATAATAATCACCCCTATATATTAATGTAAAATTCTCCTAACCTATGTGTCTGCTTCGTATGCTTCGATTGGCAAATAAAAAAATTCTGGTGCTTTGTTTGCTTATGTGTCATCCGAGACTAATATTTACCTAATTTAATATTTCTCTTTTTATTTTATCTTACCTAATTTAATTCTTTTATTATATTTTTCTTTATTCAATACTTTCCTTCGATTCTCCTAATATAAAAATAGAAATAAGTCATATATAATTAGTAGATAATATATAATTAGTTATTTTAATTAAAATAAAAATTACATATGAAATAATTTTAATTAAAAAAACTTTATTATGAAAATAATTAAGTAATTTTTATTGATAATATAATTTAAAATAATATTATATTTTGAGTTTCAAATATTATGTATAGGTAAAATATGAGTTATTTACATTAATTTAAATATGTAACTAAATATTAGTAACTTATTCAACCTAAACATAAAAATATTAAGTTATATGCTAATAATTAATAAACATTGGTTAGACACCAGTACAATGCGACACGGGTTGAAGGTATGACATATTTTGAATATCTCAAAGTATGTAACTAATAATTATTAATGAATTTAATTTAAACATCAAATACAAAATTATATTTATAATAGTTAAAATAGATTAGACATGTACAAGGCATGAGTTAATAATACATTATTTTAGTATTTTATCTTAGATTTAAAATTAAATAATTGTCATAAATCTTTTTTATATTTTTCTTTTGATAAGTCACATATAATACACAGATTTTAAACAAGTATATTTATGCAAAATCCTCCTAATGTACGTATGCTTCTCTTGGATAATAAAATTTTTTTGTGTTTCGTTTGCTTATGTATCATCCGAGTCTAATTTATACCTAATTTAATATTTTTTTATTGTATATTGCCTAATTTAATATTTTTTTTATTATATTTAGCCTAACTTAATATTTTTTTCTTATATTTTGTCTAATTCAATAATTCTCTTTTATACTCCTAAAATAATAACATAAATAAGTCATATACAATTAGTAGAAAGAAATCTAAATTAATTATTTTAATTAAAAGATAAATTAAATACGAAATAATTTTAATTACTAAAAAAATTTATTTATGAAAATAATTAATAAATTGTACTTATAATAAAAGTTGAAATAACTTAATTTTGAAATTTTAAATATTCTATATATGTAAATTATGATATATTTGCAATAATTGGAGTATGTAACTAAATGTTAGTAATGAACTCAATCTAAATATAAAATTATATAATAATAATTAATTAAAATTTATTAGATAATGGCACAATACGAAAAGGCTTGTGAGTATGACACCTTATGATTTTTTCAAAGTATGTAACTTTAATTTCTAACAAAATTAATCTAAACATAAATATAAAATAATTTAATAATAATTAATTAATATATATTAGATACAAGTTGAAGATGTGATATCTTTTGTGTTTTTATAAGTATGTAAATATAATTATTAACGGATTTAACCTAAATAATAAAATATAATATTAATTAATAATTATAATAATTAATAAATTGAACAGGGCACGGGTTGATAACACATCATTTCAATTTTTTATTTTAAACTTAAAACTTTATAATCTTCACAAATATTTTTCATCTTTAGTTTTTCTATGAATCCCATGTAATACACGGGTATTAAACTGGTATTCTGATTAGTTCAATATCTTACTTTTATTCTTCTAATATAAAATTATTACAAAAGAGAAATAAATATAAAAAATATAAAATTAGATTTCTATACCTAATCCTAATATAAATAATTGAATATATCATTAAAATATATATGAAAAACTATTGTTACGCAGAAGAAAAAAAAAAAAAAAAGAAGAAGAAGCGAAGACAAACAAAAAAGATAAAATAAGCAATAATAATAAATTAATACGCATAGAAAAATAAATATTAAATATATTCTAAATCATTTTATCTAATCCAAAGATAATGCATTGACACACACATTATATACATATACGGACAAATGAGTGTCTTGCGCAGAAAAAAAAAAAGAAACAAAAAATAATAATAAAATAATATATACTACAAGTTAGATGTACGACGTTTTCAATGGAATTATGAGTGCTTTATTTATATCACATATTCATGCGTGACACGCGGATGTTATATGTTTCCATTTTTCCAAACTCAAATTTCTACATGTTTCTCCATCAAGTTTAGGGTATTTTGATATACTCTATAATTTCATGACTAACGGTAAAAAAAAAAGAGAAAAATATCTTTTACCTCCTAAACTATGACCATTTTGACACTTTGCCTCCTAAACTTTTTTTTCATGCAAATTACCTCCTAAACTGTGCGAATTTTGCACTTAACCTCCTGAACTCCCATTTTTGGTGGAAATTCTAGCCGGATCTCACTCGTGTGATATGCACGATAACATATAAGGGGTAAATTTGACTTTTTATCTCCTACTCATGAATCCCGCTCAAAATAATGGCACGTGAGTACTACGTAGGTACCAAATCCTACGTGTATACATATATTAATGTGAACATTATCTTAACAGGTCACACGAGTGCTCAYGTGCCATTGTTTTGAGCAGGAGTCATGAGGAAGAGATGGAAAGTCAATTTTACCCCTTATATGTTAGCGTGCATGTCACACGAGTGAGATCCGGCTAGAATTTCAACCAAAAATGGGAGTTCAGGAGGTTAAGTGCAAAATTCGCACAGTTTAGGAGGTACTTTGCACGAAAAAAAGTTTAGGAGGCAAAGTGTCAAAATGGTCATAGTTCAGGAGGTAAAGAATATTTTTCTCAAAAAAAACTAAAAAACTTTTTATTGTAAAAACCAACCTTACTATAATTAGAACAAATAATGTTCTGATTTGTGGGAAAGAATTATTTACTGTGAAAAGTTCTTTTTTAATAAATAGAATAAATAGTGCTACGATTTGTATTTACTATTTTCAATATTATTCTTTTAGTATTTTTAATAAATATTACTCATTTTCAAATCCCGCATAATATGCGGGTGTTAAACTAGTAATAAATAAATGCAAAAGTAAGGTTAGTAAACCCACAACGAGCCATAGAACGACCTTGAACACATTTGGTGGGCTATGTAATTAAACACAATTTTATACGTGTGTTAATTGAGCTTCTTCACCCACCGTCGTCACATACTCTTGAAAAACCCTCTCTTGTTTTCCTTAATTTCTCAGAATCAAAATCAAACTCTTCCCTTTCATCAGATAAGTAAAACAAAATCAAAACCATCCCCGAAAAATGGCCAACTGTGTTTTCCCTGAAGAAATAATGGTCTGCATCCTCACGCGCCTCCCCGTCAAATCAATTGTCCATTTCAAATCCGTTTGCAAGCCTTGGCGCCATCTTTTTTCCACCCCAGAGTTCATAAATATGCACCACACTCAGTTTTCCAGCGACCCAGCAAACCAGTCTTTGATTGTTCACAAAACTAATCAGAGCGGTAGTAACAACATGTCTCTCTTAAACCTTGAGTCCAATGAGAAGCAGCAGCCCATGATTCTTGACTACCCATATTATTATGCCTCCATTCAAATTGTGGGATGTTGCAATGGCTTGGTTTGCATTAACAACCCACCATTTAGCCACGTAATTGTTTTGTGGAACCCTGCTCTGAAGCTTTCCAAATGTTTCTCAACTTTAAAAGATTGTGGGCTTTTTGAGAGGATGTCGCTAGGGTTTGGGTACGATGCAGAGGGTTATGATTTTAAAGTGGTGAGGATTGTTTGTATGAAAAATCAGAGAGAAGGAGAAAGAATGAAGGTTAATAGGGTTGAGGTGTACTCTGTTAATTCAGATATTTGGATTACAATTAAGCTAGATTTTCAATTTAGTGTGTGGCCAACTAAAATTGGCGTGATTGTGAACGGAAACCCATATTGGGTTGCCAGTGTTTATAATGAGGATAAGGTTTTAGTGTGTTTTGATGTGACGAAATAGGTTTTCAAGATTGTGCCTCTGTCGGCCCTTCTTCATCACGAGGCGGGGATAAGATTGTTTGATTTGAATGGCTCACTTGGTGCTCTTCTGTACACTATGGAAAACGAAAAAAGGGTTGTTAAGTCTCTTGATGTTTGGGTGTTTGATGATGGCCAACAAATTTGGAGATTGAATCGCAATTTTGGGCGTATTGAGGTTGAGGTGGATAGGTTTTTGCATTGTTCAAAAAATGGGAAATATTTTGGGGTGTGTCCTGATGGCAAACTGTTTGTGTTTGATCCTGAGACAAGATGTGTTAAGTCGTTGTTCTATGGTGCGTGGCAGCGGCAGCGTCTTGGGATGCATGGATATACTGAGAGTTTGGTGTACACTGAAGGAATGAAAGAAGTGAAGATGAGAAAGAGGACTAGAAGTAATTAAGCTACTTAATTTGTTTATGATGTTCAAAGTTTAGAATCGAATATTGAAGTGCTTGTTATAAAATGGTTCAGTTTCGTTTAATTGTCATGGAGTCATTATATTCGGTCAAGACATTTTTTATTTTTTTAATTATCACAATGATTTGGTAGTGATTGATTATTTGTTTTGAGATACACGGTTCTTTTCTTTTCTGTTTATTGTTATTGTGCAAGATAAGGGATCATCTCATGTAGGTGTGTGATCTCAGGTCTTTTTCAAAAATTAGGGATATTGCATCGCATAGTAATCATTTTGAGATTGGTCGTGCTGTAACCTATTTTAAATTGAGGCCGTGTCTTTTTTACTCATTTAGCCAATGCAAAACTCTTTTTTACCCACAAGTGAACAAAACATCTTTTCTACCCACTTTCAATTGGAAAAGACTAAAATATCCCTACTTTGGTTCTGGTCGAAGAGATTAAAGTTTCGAATAGATTAAAGTTGATAAAATTTCCCAAATGTCTTAATATTATCGTCCATTAACTCGTCAATCGGAAGAAAAAAAATGGCTATTTCAAGGCGACTTGAAGGCGATTTCGGTTGCGAGAATCAAGATTTGAGATCTCCGCAGTCACAACGTAAGTTATTAAGTTTTGTATTTAAAATTCATCACCATTTGGCCTTACAGTAATTCGTAGGGTTTTCTGTTATTTGCTGTGCTACAGTACTTATCCGCATTGTGAAGGTAGAAATGTATTTCTGGTCGAGCACTATTATTTCAATTGGTCGACTCTAATATAACCTATCGCCCCAAACATTATTTACAACTCCACCCAAAATTAGTTGAACTACTCGGCCCAAACATCCAATGTCGACCGAAACTTTAGTTACTAATCGACCCATACCTATTCACACTACTCGAACCAAACATATAAAAATACAGGTCGACCCTAACAGTACATCTCGCCCCAATATTTTATACCACTCGGCCCAAACATGTTTATACCAATCGGACCGAACTTCCAAATTTATTTGTCG
>BMAC01000996.1:330691-377263 GCA_014905375.1 Phtheirospermum japonicum | reverse complement strand
TTATGAACCCTGGAATGTATACTCTCCCGATATACAGGAGAAGTGGACCTGGTGATGATGATGCATTGTCTGACTTTCCAATGTCAACAATTCCTACTCGGGGCTAAAGTTTCTTCCATTTGTCTGGTCATGTCCTCTTTCAGTGATTGAATTTGTTGTTCATATTGAGCTTTCAGTTCAGATTTGTACCCCTCCATTTCCA
The DNA here is from genome assembly GCA_014905375.1 of Phtheirospermum japonicum. Lineage (NCBI taxonomy): Eukaryota > Viridiplantae > Streptophyta > Magnoliopsida > Lamiales > Orobanchaceae > Phtheirospermum > Phtheirospermum japonicum. The sequence goes on along the minus strand of BMAC01000996.1, from coordinate 377,061 downwards.
ATCAGCTTATCGAGTTCTTTTCTTAACCAACACCTTCTATTATTCCTCCCAAAATAGTGAGAGTACCCCTGGTGTCCACCAAAGCCTTTAGCACGCCCGCAACGATCAGGACCAACAACAACACTTATTATATCATTAGCCCCTGCTGGCACAAACTTCCCATTTGCAACATCATTCGACACTTCATTCTGAGCTCGTATATATATATATATATATATATATATATATATATAATATATATAGGGTTGGGTTCAAATGAGAACCCGTCATTATATGTGAACCTAGGGACTCATCTTAACCATTAGATTGGATAATCTTGATGGTTGAGATCATGACATGTCAGCATGGTAATAATATAAAAAAATGCATTAATTAATTAAAAATGGTATTTGGACATATATCAACGTTTACAAAGAGCACTACATTGTTCTTTGGAAAGCACAATAGATTAAGAAAAAAAAACACTACGATTGTATAAAAAAAGCATCGCAAATTTCGTCTATAAACTGCAAATTCAAAAATTTGAAATGAAACTCAAATCTTCAACAAACCATAACTTTTTCAAATTTTATTCGTTTTGAATGAAATATATATCAAATTAATCACATTCTCAAGATCTACAATTTAAGATACATATTGCATATTTTAAAACGTAAAATAATATATATATATATATATATATATATATATATAATATTAAATTAAAAAAACTGGACTGATTTTAGCACTACAGTACTGTGTAAAAAGCACAATGAACCTGGACATATAATTGCATTGTGCAATATTAGATCTAAGGCCAGGATTAGTCCCTAGATTCACATATAACGACGGGGTTCTCATTTGAACCCAATCCTATATATATATATATATATATATATATATATATATATATATATATATATATATATATATATATATAATATATATATATATTATATAATATACAACATGGTCAGTTACAAACAAATTACCTCAAAGGTAAAGCTTAACTAATTTATGAACAAATTACCAAAGCTTGTATATTTAAAAATATATATATATATATAAACAAGAAGTTATATTTATTCTGCTTAAACATTACTAACCAGTTTTTCCCTTGCCTCCATCATTTGTGAATTCGGATAATCTACTTTATTTTCAATATCAAGTGCCACCCTTGCACAAAACCAATAAACGTGACGTGGATATTCTCCATCATTCACTCCCGAGGAAGATGCAGATTCGGTGTCAGTAGTGAAATTTTTTACTAAGCCCGTCTCTTCCCAAATTGGTATGGATTTGGCATATCCACGATGCCCCATTAAATGTGGATACTTATTCTGGTGCGAGTTTTCTGGATTTTTTTTACTTAATTCCTGTATCAAAAATGAAATGTAGGTCTAAGTATTTTGAAAAACACTATAAAAGGCTGGAAAATTACCAAATGAAAAAAAAAGATTTAGTGTTAAGCAACCTATAATTTCTTACCACAAATTCAGGAGTTTGACTCTTTGCAACGAAGGTTAACCAATCTTCTTTTATAAAAGTATTCTTGTAACTCTCGGGATTGGTTCTGTTTTATTTATATATTTACGTCGAAGCGTATTTCTGAAATTTTGATGTAATTTAGCCAACTTCTTAAGAACTATTTTTCTCTTAGAATCATCGATTACGTAATCACGCTGCAAACAATCGAATTGAAATTGTGAAAATTGTTAACAGGTCCAAAATAAAAATCAAAAATTATGATAATTGTATAATGATTCCTTACCATAATCTCATCCCACATTTGCTTCTTGAGCTCACTTGATACATGTTTCCACGACTCCACGTTAAAATTAACCCTAGCACGTACCAAGTTGCCGATATAGGTTGTGAATGAGTTTGATTCTGATCCGATCGGCTACTCATTATACCCCCACTCATCAATTATCTTTGGCTGTCCTGGTTTTGATTTCGATCTTTTAAATTTGGCGGTCCCCCTACCCTTTCTTTTTCTTGTTCGAGTTGGCAATGTCTCAATATCATTAACACCGGTATCATCGACACTTGTATCACCACCAGAATCACGCTTGTCTGCTCCACTAGACTCCATATACCTAAAATCAATTAATAAACCAATAATAAGTACAATAAAAAGTGTATTATTAACCAAATATCAATAATAAAATTTACAAGTAAAGTCAAGACAAAATAAAACATAAGATTATATAATTGACTATTATCATAATTAAAAAATAATAATACGTACAACTAAGTAATCAACAATCCCTCATCATGTGTCGACACGAATGGAAGATGTATGTATGTTTTCTATTTAATTTTTATTCTTCAATGAGAATGCAATTAATTTATGAAACCCTCTCAATTAAGGTAGGATTCAACGTTCAGTTATATAAATTTCTATTTAATTATCTCCATTTTAATTTTCAGTAATGAGCAGTTTTCAGTAATTGTTTTCAGTAATTTTCAGTAATGAGCAGTTATACTTTGTCTTATTGTTGTGTGATTTATCATTTTAGTTTGTATATTATTTTACTTTGGAGTTTGCATTATTATGGTATTTTTGTGATATGCATATGTAATAATAACACTTATTTGGTAAAAATATGACTTGCTTTTGTAAAGTGATCAGATGTTGGCCATTAGCCTAACACTCAGTTTAGGTTATTGAAGATTTGAGGAATTTATGTAGTAAACTGTAATGTAAAACTATCAAAGGGCAGTTTACCAAATTGAAATAATTGACAAATCGTTTTATGAGCTCCCACAAGGCAATTGAAGGCAAACTTAAAAGAAAGAAAAATGTTAAAAACTGAAGACAAAACTAAAAATGATACCAATTCAGAAACTTGATGCAAGAAACTGCTCATTACTGAAAACAATTAATCGAACCGTAACAATTCTTGTTGACAACAATTAACCAAGCTAAAAAAATTAACATTCTGACACCATATAAAGGACAACAATTAACAAAACTGCAACAATCAACCAATCATCTATTACATTTTCACRGACACCATATGAATAACATATTTAATCAAACAAAAGATTGAATTAACATTGACACCATATGAATAACATATTTAACCAAACAAAATTTGCTTCCACCCTGTTTACATCTCAAATAACCACACAACAATAAGACAAAGTATAACTGCTCATTACTGGAAATTACTGAAAACTGCTCATTACTGAAAATTAAAATGGAGATAATTAAATAGAAATTTATATAACTGAAAATTACACGTCTAATGAGAATTAATTTAAAGGCTGGCACTCGATTTACATGTCTAATGATCCGAGGTCACCGTTCAGCAAGACATGTGCTAGGCGCCAGGTAAAATAAAAACTAGTTTTAAAAACACTCAAGGGGGTGTTTGCCTGTGCTTATAAGCTCTGCATATCTTCAAATAACATGTTTTACGAACTTGTAAAGTCTTTAAATTTGTGTGAAAGGTTTTTTTATTTGCAAAGAACTTATAAGATCCATAAAAAAAAAAACCCATCCCAACTTTTTCTTATAATAACACAAACTACATCTATTGTTCCAACCAAGCTAAGAAGCAAAGCCACATCTGTTGTCAAGACTTTGAAAAACAAACTATCACATTTTGATTTTTTCGACATATTTTCAGAACATCTTATTTCTTAATTTCAGATTTTAAATCACCCATATAGGATTTTTAAAGTAAGTTTAAACAGAATCTGCACTAAAATTCAACATTATATTCAGTCCTCACACCAACCAATTCATATGAACATCCACACTTGCTAAAACAATACACAACCAATACCAATTAATACAGAAATTCATGTGCTAGTACCAACATTCAGGGATAACATCAACTAAATTCAAGCAATTTTAAATATATGATATGAAACAGAGTATAACCAATAGTGCCCTAATGATATTAGTTTCAAGAGATTTGAAGATATAATATTACCCAAAAAGAAATGGACAGAGGGTGAATCGAAAGAAGTAACGGCCACAAAGGCTTTGCCGATGGGTCTACGATCTTCGCCTGCCTCAGACAATCGACGACGGTGTTCCTAAAACGGTGTGTGTAATTAGTGAAACTTAAAAAAAATACTTTGGCAACCTAAAAGAAAATATTTAGAAACTGCAACAAAAAAATCGAAGTCTTTTAAATTTACAAATACGGTAAATACCCCTTAACAATTGCTTTCACTTTACAATGTTATCGGGGAATGAAATACTTATAGATTAATTCATGAGGTAGAACAAAGCTATATCCCAAGCAATAGTTAAGAAACAATAACCAAACATGATACACCTATTCTGATTAATGAAACTTAAAAAAATACTTTGGCAACCTAAAATTTCCACTGCAACAACAAATTCAGAAATTCAATCCACTACAAATAATTCAAAAAAATTGTAGATAACACGGAAACTGGAACTCTTCAATTAAAAAGGAAACTAGCTTCTCAATTGCATAAGTTAAAGAAATTAAAATAGGATCCAATAAAACCAAAATAAATATCCCTAAATTAATTAAAAAATGAAAGGGGGTAATTACCACAATGAATAGGGGCGCCGGAGAATTGGAGGTGTGTGTCCGTTGGTCTGAGATTTTGGAGCTCCCTAAGTCTGAGAATTTTCGGTCACGAGCGACGGCGAGATTTTTGGAGTATGCTCGGGTGCAAGTCTGAAATTAATAGCCTGAGATTTTGGAGTGCTCGTAAAGAAGATGCAAGTCTGAATTTTCTTTATGAGGACTGAGGAGCGAGGGCGCTTTCTTTTGGTGAAAGTTTGAGATTTTTGGATTGCCCTAAGTCTTAGATTTTCTTGTCGGTGCGAAGCTGAGCGCGCGCAATCACAGAAATTTCCGGGATGAAGGGGGGCTTTTTTGATTTTGCCCAAATAATTAAATAGAGCACCCTAAATAAAATATTTGTAGCGCATTAAGAATAAGTCGCCATTTAAAGGATTCGAGGCGCCTCTACAAATGAAAGCGCCTTTGGATGTTTGTGGCGCATTTGAGTGTAAGTCGCCATTTAAAACATTTGAGGCGCCTATACAAAATAAGCGCCTTCCGATAAATAATATTTGAGTCGCTAATTTACGAAAGTGCCTCTAATACTATTTTATATGGCACTTGTTATATATAAAGTGCCACTCTAACAAAATAGTTTTATTCTGAATACAATTAATTGGCGCTTGTTTCTACTAAAGCGCCATTATTACTTATTAAATGGCATTTTTTATACAAAGCGCCTCTTATGAGGCGACTCTAATTGATTTTTTTCCACTAGTGAGAAAACATATTAAATAGTTCCACTGACATCATTTCACTTTCTTGGTAGTAAACCAAGTACTTCAAAACTTTTTTTGGGCACTTTAAGATATTCTAAACAAAACCGAGGAGGAGGAGGAGAATATCATACACACCATTTATCCAACTTCGGTAGTTATGATAACAAGATTATTTCTAAATCTTAGCCCATCAGCCTTAACTACCCCTGACTGCTCAAGCACCTGAATTTCATTAAAAGAAAAAAAAAAGAAAGGAAAAAACATTAATATTATTATCATCCACAAAACTTAATAAGTAGTAATTCAATATCACATTGAAATGCTCCTCTTTCAACTGGTTTCTTACGCCTATAATAGTCTTTATTATTGTAACCATCGTAGATTTCATTTGGTCACTAGCCATAAAAAATGATCAACAATCAATCAATATTAATTAACAGAAGATCAAATGTGTATATAAACACATGTATCAAATTTCATACACTAATTTGAACAAAATCTCAAAAAACGTAATGCCAATTTCTTACTGAAAAAGGAAAGATAAAAACACGAAAGTGTTTTCACACAGCAATTTGAACAAAATCTCAGGAAATGTAATGTCGATTTCTTACTGAATCAAAAAAGACAATAAACACGAAGGTGTTTTCACACAACAATTTTAACAAAATCTCAGAAAACGTAATGCCAATTTCTTACTGGATCAGGAAAGACAAAAAAATGAAGGTGTTTTCACACAATAATTTGAACAAAATCTCAGAAATTTCTTACTGAATCGGGAAAGATAAAAAACACGAAGGTGTTTTCACACAACAATTTGAACAGAATCTCAGAAAATGTAATGTCGATTTCTTACTGAATCAAGAAAGACAAAAAACACAAAGGTGTTTTCACACAATAATTTAAACAAAATCTCAGAAAACATAATGCCAATTTCTTACTGAATTAGGAAAGACAAAAAACACGAAGGTTTTTTCACATAACAATTTAAAAACCTAAATACCGATTTCTTACTTAATCAGGAAACACAAAAACGATTACCTAATTTTGAGAATTAAGCCCCAGGAGCAGCAGCATATTCGTTTCACGATTAAGGCCAGCGTCAGCATTTTCAGATCAAAATCGGGCTCGTCGTTTGTCTAAAAATGGTGTTTCTTCACCAAGCGGGCTGGATACATTAGGTCCTTTGTATTTGTAATGGGCTTGATAATTCTCTGAATTCCTTGTAGTTTTATTGTATCAATTGTTGTAATTTATTCTGAATGATTGCACTGTAATTTGGAATTCTGGGAAAAGGAATAGAGGGATGGGAGAGGAGAGTTGCAGATGAGAAATTAGAGAGAGAAAATGTAATACTTCATTTCTTAATTGTTCTCATGACTTATCCCGTATTAATAGGAATAGGCCAGGCGGTTTTGTTACATCCCATGTGCAAAAATAAAAATATCGTAGCTAAATGACAACTAATTAAATAGACTAAATAACCCCTAGGACTTGGGCTCTTATTTCTCAGCATTTATTAATTAGTCTCTGGCCCATTTAGTAACTAGCCCACAAACTTATCAAACTAACAAGCCATTTGAGTTAATGGCCCGACCCGCTCCTGCCTTTATCCTCTTTCCCAACGGTCACCACTTCATCCCCTCCAGCAAGACGTGTCATTCCCACAACCTTTCCTTTCGCAAGCCCTAGTTCCACAACATTACCCCCCTGTAAAAGAAATCCTTGTCCGGAAGGATTTGTTCCAGCGAACTTCTTCTGAATAAATTTCTCATCCTCCCAAGTAGGCTTGATCTGTGAAATTTGGTCCCATTCAACTAAGATCTGTTCCACTTCAAGTTTTCCCCTTTTTTCAATTCGCTTTCCCAAAATCCCCACTGGTTCCAAATTGCAATTCCCCTCAGCAGCAGAGTCCGGTAGATCAGAAGAAGGTGSTAAGTGCGGTTTTACCCTTTTCTTCAACAACGAGACATGAAAAATGGGGTGTACTCGCYATTCAGGAGGTAGATCGAGTCTMTAAGCCACCTCRCRGACCCTCTCCAAGATCCGATAWGGTCCGAAGTAGCGGGATGATAATRTCAAGTTCTTCRTRAATTGCACYGWATTTTGGCGATAAGGTTGCAATTTCAGGTAAACTTCTTCTCCTACTTCATAGGTTCTCTCAGTTCTTGATGTGTCAGCATAAGTTTTCATCCTATTCTGTGCATGCAATAGGMTTTCCCTCAATTGTTTGATCATTTCATGTCTGTGTTTCACAAACTCCTTTGCCTCTGTATCTGCACACTTCACATAGAATTGGGTTGATAGTAAAGGGGGAGGGTATCCGTATAGAGCCTGGAAAGGTGTAGATTTCAACCCAGTATGGTAGTTTGTGTTGTACCAATACTCTGCAAGGGTAAGCCACTTTAGCCAAGATCTAGGATTATCATGCACCATGCATCTTAGGTAGTTTTCTAGGCACTGATTCAGTCTTTCAGTCTGCCCATCTGTTTGGGGGTGATAGGCTGATGATAAGTTAAGCTTTACTCCCATTAATTTGAATATCTCACCCCAAAATGCACTAGTAAACACTTTGTTTCTGTCAGTCACCATGCTTAGGGGTAGGCCATGTAGTTTGTATATGTAATCCATGAACAACTGTGCCACAAACTGTGCTGAATAGGGGTGTGACAATGGTAAGAAATGTCTATATTTGGTTAGTCTGTCCACTATGACTAGGATCACATTCTTGCCACTCACTTTAGGTAATCCCTCAATAAAGTCCATACTTATGTGTGTCCAAGCCTATTCTGGAATGGGTAGTGGTTGTAGTAGGCCTGGATAGGGTTCATGATTAGATTTATTCTTGGCACATACCTCACAACTCTGGATCATTTGGGTAATATCAAACTTCATCTTAGGCCAATAAAAAACCCCTTTTGCCCTCATATATGTGCCCCCAATTCCTGAATGTCCCCCATAAGCTGAGCCAAGCATTACATCTAGGATCATTCCTCTTAATTCAGCATCTTTTCCTACTACTAACCTCCCTTTGTACCTGATAAGTCCTTCTCTGGTTTCAAACTCTGGGAATGATGAGGGGACCACTGCCTTAGCTGCTAATACCTTGCTGAAGTAAGGGTCTCCTTTATAACTTTGAGTTACCTTCTGTATCCATAAAGGGGTTACTGTGGTTATGCAAAGTTATCCCCTTCCCAATCCTTTACCCTATATAGAGCATCAGTTGACCTGTTCTCCCTTCCTTTCCTGTATTGGATCTCATAGCTCAGACCAAGTAGTTTGGTGATCCATTTATGTTGGGTGGGATTCATAACTTTCTGGTCTAACGGGTGCTTGAGGGCCTGTTGATCAGTTCTAATGATGAACTTGTGTCCTTGTAGATAGTGTCTCCACCTCTGTATAGCCATTAGCACAGCTAGGAACTCCTTCTCATATATAGATAGAGCCTGGTTTCTTGGGCATAAGAGCTTGCTCATGTAGGCTATTGGCCTCCCTTGTTGCATGAGAACAGCACCAATCCCATACCCACTAGCATCAGTTTCTAGAATGAAGGGCTGGGAAAAATCTGGCAGTGCTAGAATAGGTGTGGTTGTCATAGTCCTCTTAAGCTCTTGAAAGGCTGTTTCAGCCTCCTCTCCCCACATAAATCTGTCCTTCTGAATTCCTTGTAGTTTTATTGTATCAATTGTTGTAATTTATTCTGAATGATTGCACTGTAATTTGGAATTTTGGGAAAAGGAATAGAGGGATGGGAGAGGAGAGTTGCAGATGAGAAATTAGAGAGAGAAAATGTAATACTTCATTTCTTAATTGTTCTCATGACTTATCCCGTATTAATAGGAATAGGCCAGGCGGTTTGTTACATCCCATGTGCAAAAATAAAAATATCMTAGCTAAATGACAACTAATTAAATAGACTAAATAACCCCTAGGACTTGGGCTCTTATTTCTCAGCATTTATTAATTAGTCTCTGGCCCATTTAGTAACTAGCCCACAAACTTATCAAACTAACAAGCCATTTGAGTTAATGGCCCGACCCGCTCCTGCCTTTATCCTCTTTCCAAACGGTCACCACTTCATCCCCTCCAGCAAGACGTGTCATTCCCACAACCTTTCCTTTCGCAAGCCCTAGTTCCATAATAGTATTCTCGATTCGTAAAACTACAGACCCATAGGAAGTATGGAACACTGGTGCATTTGAATGTGTATGGGTAGCGAGCAAATCGACTAATTCTGATGACATACTTAGAAACTACGACGGCAAAAGAAGAATCTCGCCGAAAAAATCTGCGGCGAGATTAAGGCAGGTTCAAAGAAACTTCCAGGGAATTGATGAAAGAAAGCGACGAGATGTTTGGGGGAAGTGTTTGTTCCAAAAGATTGATGATAGGGTTAAATTTGACAATGTACAAATATGTTTGGAGTATTTGACAATTTATATAACCAGTTGAAGTATTTAACAAAAATACTTTTCATTAAGGTGTATTTGGCAATTGTCCCTTAAATTTAAAAGCAAAGATATAGAATTAAAAACATCACCACTCTTTTTTTTCCTCTCTCGTTATCTGCCTTAAAAAACAATAATATAAAACTAAAAAAGTATCACTAATTTCTTTCTTTTTGTCCTCACATTTTCTTTTTTCCTTTCCCTATTCTCACAAATTAATGGTACCAACTTAAAAGTAAAAACATATCTTTCTTATTCTATTTCACCCTCTTTAGCTCATATTTTCATTGCCTTCTTATTTGTTATTTCATATTTTCTCTAATTTATCGTAACACCAAAAAAGTTAAAAATATTTTTTTCTTTAATATAACACGAGTCGATTCTCGCCATTTCATCAAATTATTTTTGTCTTTTAATACATGACCTCCCAAAAATAACAATTCTGGATCTGCTCCCCGTGATCAGTTACCATCTGTAGTTGCGAAACTAGCTAAACCACATAACTCGGAGTAAGGGCGAGAAAAAGGAAAATGCTACAATGTTATTATCCCTATCAGTATTTTCTGTTGTAATTGCTAGTATGTTGACGTAAAAAGGGAGCCTCAAATTCTTTTTGAAAATATTAAAATAAAAAACTAAAAATAAAAGCTACGCAAGTTCATCAATACACATTAATCATCCTAATAGTGCAACAAAAACAAGAAAAAAAGTATCAAAGTCAATCCTAATAAGTAACACCAAATTTGTCACATATCTAAAACACAACACAAAGCAATTAAGAACAACAAAAGGAGTCCAAAATTAAGTATCAAAACAAATTTCCAATCATTTTAATCTTGTAATAGTGAATCATTCGTGTCCAATAATATAAGAAATATTGTAATACAAAAAAATCAGAAATATTAAGTCAATTTCTTTTCATTTTTTATAGTGTATATACTATAAAAAAAGTATTTCTCATATACTTCTCAAGGTAAAGTATTAGTATCTTTTAACCAGTAAAGAGAGTTTATACGGCTTTATGAAATTTAAGGGAGTTAGTCAAGGAAATAATTAAAGATGGTGAGTATCAACGTTTGTAAGGTGGGAGATAGTACGTGCTTGTAGTTCTTAGTAGTAAAAGCACACAAACTATCTATATCTATACTATTTTAAAAGGATGAATGTTTTTGTAAAAATTTGAGTCACAAAAAATAGACCTATATTTGTATATTTTTAATGGTAAAATAGTAATTATATATTTTTTAATTAAAGAGTATAATTAAAATCGTAATTACATATATTCTAATAAAAGGAATTTAAGCAGTTATCTAATTAAATTGAAATTCATATAAAATACTAAATTGAAAAGGACTATGTTTTTATATTCGGACTTTTCATGTGTTTTGTGGTAAAAGGAGTTTGGACACAATAAGGGATGTGTTTTTACTAAGTAATTAACTAATTAATATATTGTAAAAAGGGCAATTATATATATTCTAATGAAAGAAATTTAAGTAGGAGTTTGGACACAATGAGAACTATATTGTTGCTAAGTAATTAATTAATTAATTTATTGTAAAAAAGACAATTATATATATTCTAATGAAAGGTTGCTAAGTAATTAACTAATTAATTTATTGTAAAAAAGATAAATATATATTCTAATGAAAGGTTACTAAATAATTAACTAATTTATATATTGTAAAAAAGACAGATATATATATGTTTCGACCTAAAAAATGACCAACGTTGAGAACACCTGGAACCTTGAACACCTTCCTGATCTGCACCACAAACAATAGTTAAAAAGGACCACCGGTGGTTTTCCGGTGGAAACCTCTCCGATGCTTAAGTCAGTAAGCGTTTGAGGTGTTTTTCCAGAAAGAAAGCAAGAATGCTCAAGAGAATGACATACCTCTCTCAACCTTGGGGCTGAGATATTCATAACTTTTCCTAGTGGGGACCCCAGTCGGGATCTCAGGAGCACACGCCGCGAATCTCGGACCGTTGTGCAACAAATTCTGACAAGTGGTCCCACTTGCCTCTCCCTTGGGGAGTCTGAGAAATAGGTCTTCCCTGTCCCAGGTCTTCCTCCACTCCGCGTTATCTCAGCTCTGAGATTCCAGCAGAATTCAAGGAACCAGATCTGTCGTCATTCAGCTCTTCTTGTCTTTTATGTTCCTGCTTTTCAACAGATCAAATCTTGCTATAGTGAGGATGAGCTCTATTTCTTGGAGGGCTTAACCAGGTCTGCCACCCAGACCAGGCTAAACGCCAGTCCCCGAAACTTCAGTTCGGCATATTCCTCAATTTTAGTGATCTCCTCAAGACAGCTACGTTCAGGAGGGGACATGGGCGATAATCACCTCTTCCTGATATTCCTGACGTCAGTAGGAGGGTTATTTGAATCTTTTTCTAAGACAGAGCTGTTCTAGCCCTCCCTTAATGTGTCTAACTGCTCTGAGTCAGAGCTACCCCAAACCAGGTCTGGCGCATATATATTGCCCTATCAACTCCTCCCCCAAACAGTTGGGGTAGATCTGTAATATTCTAAGGCTCCTTTTTGAAATAAATAAGGTCATTCTGTTTTTTATGGTTTCTCGTACTGGGAGAATCCCGAGATATCCGCCTGCCAAACAGTCCTAATTATTGGCATTAGTGGTGTCGGTTTGCCTCACTGAAAGGTCCTTGTTCCCACGCGTCTTTCTGTAACTGACAACTTGGTTGCGTGTGATTTGACCTAGGGCGGTTGACGCTCCAGCTCACCACGCAAAGTACTGTTTGCATTAAATGCGGGGATCCCATCAAATCCCGCCCTCCTCGATTTCTGATTTTCAAGTTCATTAACTTTCCTTTTGTCCCTCCACATTCCTTCTTTCTCTTCACTTTTCAAATTCTATCTTTTCAGCATCCCGAATTTATCTCCCTCTCCAAAATCCCGGCGATTTTACAACTCTGCACCACTTCCGTCCAGCCTTCGCTATCTTAGAACCAGGTACCCTCTCATCCCCTTTTAATCATGTCAGTAGTTCCTTCTCCATCTGATTCCACCGGGGGGAGTTTATCCGCCGTGCCGGAGAACTCTACCTCTACTGTAAATTTTTCTTCTTCCGAGTCGCCTCCGGCGGCTACTCAAGAGGGGTTTCCGATACCCTTAGGGAGACCCCCAGTAATTCCCCCGAATCCCCCTGCTGACAATATCTCTTCCATAGTTAGTAATCAAACCTTGCGAGACATCCGTGCCACCTTTAATATTATCAACGATTTAATTTTACCATTCCGTCATCGGACGAGAGAGCCTCCGCTCCCCCGCCGCAAAATTTAACCTTCTATGTTGATCAATTCCACGCCGGCTTAAGCCTTCCCGTCCACCTTTCATCCTTGCTGTTTCCCGGATGTACCAGATTCCAGTACATCAATTTCTCCCTAATGCTTTCCGGGTAATGGCGGGTTTTCATCTGGCAGCTCAATACTCCGGGATAACTCCCACGGCCCAGCTCTTTTATTCTCTCTTCTTGGCTAAGAGTTCCTCAGGCTTTTTATATCTTTCTTCCAGACCAGACGTCCATTTCTTGTTCGGTCTGCCTACATCCCATAAGGCCTGGAGGAAGAAGTTCTTCTTCGTCCAGTGTTCTGGAGATTGGGGTTTTTCCCCTGTCTCCATCGATCTCTTGCCGCAACAGGCCTCCCTACCCCGGGGTGAGAGGCCCCCTCACGTAGCCCAAAAAATAGCAACCCTCAACTCCAAGCCCATGGACATCACTAAAGTCCTCAAACCTGACCTCCTTAACTTCTTCATAACCCAAAAATAGAGCGGTCCCTTACCAGATCGCATTGGTATTATTTCATGCTGCCTGTTCGTTTATCTTTGTAATTTCATCGTTGATGAGTACTAACAGCTCTATCTTCCTGTTCCAGTGAATATGTTGCAGGCACGCTTGGAAGCCAAGGCAGCAAAAGCCACCAGGGCTGGTCAGAAAAGCCTACTAGGAGAATCTTCCCGAGCTTCCCCCACCTTGAAGGAGGTTACCTTGGCAGCACTCCCTGTAGATCCAGCCCAAGGGCAGATCCAGGCCATTCCTGTTACTGTCCCTCCCTCTGGGACAGTAAGAAAAAATCCAGAGCCGCGCCTGAGCTGGGAGCCCCAATCCAAGGGATCCCATTTTCTGAAGATCCTGAGGAAGAGCAGCTGCAGAAGCAAAAAAGAAAGAGGTCTGAGCCAGAAGTCATCCCTGAGGTAACCCCTCAGGACTTCCAGGTCCCCTCCAACCCTAACCAGATCTTCTTCAACAGGTCTATCCTGAACTGCCCGGGTGAAGTTGTTAGGCAGTTCATGATGGGCTTAGCTCCTACCGCTGATCGCTGAACCGCGGACAAGATGTCCGATCCCGAATTGGTAGAAGCCTTCTGCCGGTCCGAGGCACAGGTAAAGCACTCGCCATATGTCTCTTATCCCTTTTTATAATTTTTTGGCTAACTTTCCTCTACTCTACCTCCTCGAGACGGTGGTGTTCAGAGCTTCTCTGCTAGCCCGGACACGCAGTTCTTTACTGCAAACAAATCTGAAAACGGAGATCGAGCTTTTGAAGAAACAGAGGAGGGAGCTGTTGGCCAAGTGTCATGGCCTTGACGGCGAGGCGGAGATGCTCAAAGCAGAGCTAGCTACGATCAAGGAGGAGCTATCAGAGTCAAAGAAGGCGCAGCAGGAGGCGGAAGGCAGGGCCCATGCTCAGGCCATTTTGCACGAGGAAGAGCTCAAGAAGCTCAAGGAGAGAGACAAGAAGGCCAGGGCCGAAGGCGAAGCCGATGGAGAAGTAAAAGGTCTCACGGAAGGAGAAGCAAAAGGGAGGCTCAGATTTTTGAACTCTGAGGAAGGTCTGCGCTTGATCCAATTAACCCGGGCTACCACGCGCCAGGCCTTTCTAGGATCACTCGAGCTTTATGACCTGCTGGTTCCCGAAGCGGAGGCATTATTCCTTCTCGGTGTGGACGCTCATGCCAAATGGGTATCCGAGAATCCTTCTCTGCCTTTTAACCGAGATGCCCCTATCACTGGCGCGTCTGAGCCTACCTCCTTCACCTATGCTGCTGAAGACGATCGCCTCCATCTGCTGGATGATCGGACTTTCGCTGACCACATTCGCCAGAACTTTTATTCCTCTTCCTCGGCGTCTTCTCCTCCCCCCAACCCAACGTTGGCGATGGTGGTGGCCAATCCCCCAACCTTCGCCAATTTAGGTGACTTGCAAGAGTCTACGCAGTTCGCGAAAGATTTTACAGAGGTGTCTCAAGCTCCAGATCAAGCGTGAGGAAGAGGGGGGGGTCAGCCCAGGAAGCCTGTCTGCTTAATTCTCCTTATGTTTTCTCAGGGACAGATATGTAGTTGTAGCCTGTGTGGCTGATCTGTTTTATTTCGTTTAACAAAACATCGTTGTACTGAACTCTTGTTGATTAATGAAAAATGTGTTTTGTTTTATTGTGACCTTTGGCCTTCTAGGGTTTCCTGGCTTTCCGGAAACCCTAGTACTTTTTATTCCCTGGCACGTGCTTGGCCTTCCAGAACCAGGGGTCTTCGAGCCTGCTGCGTACGATTAGCCAGCCTTGCGGCGGCAAAAGGATTAGACGTCCTCCCATGCTATGGTTCCCTGCMGTCCAAACCCGGTGCCACATTAGGTTAGGGAGCTGGACGATAATAGCTCCTCCGCATCCCAAAGCGCGCTGCCCTCCTAGGCGCGCAACACTAAGTAARCCAAGCCAACCCACATTACTGACTAACGGCGGTCTTCTTTATAAATACGTATAAGCATGCGTCATTTTTCATCCTTCATCTGAAAAATGTCCTCTTCTCCTCTAATCGAAGAACTTAATACGGTGAAGAGAAAAAACATCTCCCTAGTTGTGGAGAAGTTCAAGTTTTCCGATCAACTGGTCTTTCTCAAGGAAAAAATTGGTTATCTCTACCGGATTTTGGAGAGGAAACTTCAGAAGAAACATTTCTACAAAAGAGAGTGGGCAGAACTCCGGCAAGTTAACCGCCAACTCCAGGAGGAGAAGGCAGATCTAGCTGAATCGGTGAATCCGCTGACCGTCGCTTCCGGCAAAGCTCATTCACTTGCCGATCGATCTGACAAATATCACCGCCGCCTGCATGAGATCGAGCGTGAGCTCTGGCGAGCTCGCCGAGTTTTGGCTTCAGATCTGGGGTTTTGGCTTCAGATCTGGGGTTTTGGCGAGCTCGCCGAGTTTTGGCTTCGCCCAGATGAATATCTGGGGTTTATCTTTTTTGTTTCCTGTAAATTTATGTAATCAAAGTTGCCAACCTTCGTAGAAGGTGTGGGCAACCTGTTTTTTGCATTGTGTAGCAGTTAATGAAATATATGAATTTTATGCTTTTCATACACATTTTCTCAGTTTTGACCAAACTATGAACCAGCCTCTTACTTGCCGAGCCAATTTATCATATGCTTATATCAGCGTTTTAGCAATTCAGAATTTACCTCATAGGGTTTTCATTCTTTACTCGTGAACCCAAGCTGACAGTCAGTTCAGGAAAATCATGGGGCAGTCGCTTCTGGTCCATCTTGACCTTGAGCTGACGATCAGGTCAGGAAAATCGTGGACAGCCGCCCTGGCCAATCCTAGCTTAAATTAACAATTAGGTCAAGTAAAATTAAGAACTCCCGTTCCTTAGTCAATCCTGGTTTTAAACTGACAATCAGGTCAGGTAAAATCGAGGACATCCTAGCCAATCCTGGCTTTGAAACTGACAATCAGGTCAGGTAAAATTGAGGACATCCGTCCTTAGCCAATCCTGGCTTTAAACTAACAATCAGGTCAGGTAAAATCGAGGACATCCGTCCTTAGCCAATCCTGGCTTTAAACTGACAATCAGGTCAGGTAAAATCGAGGACATCCATCCTTAGCCAATCCTTGCTTTAAACTGACAATCAGGTCAGGTAAAATCGAGGACATCCGTCCTTAGCCAATCCTAGCTTTAAACACGTATTCAAGCGTTTGATATGCGAGAAGACCTGCAATTTTATTCAATCCAATAAACAAAAATTTGAGAAATTACAATCATGTATAAAATTTACGTAAGTTGGTAATATTCCAGGCGCGGGGGACCTCTGTCCCATCCAGCTCTTCCAACTTGTAAGCTCCTCTGGCCAAAACCTGGGTGACCCGGAGGGGTCCTTGCCACGTGGCGTCTAGCTTCCCTTTAGCTTGTCCCAAATCAGCTCTTTTAAGAACCAGGTCCCCTACTTGGAAGCGCCTCTCTCGAACTATTTTATTATAAACCGCTCTGATCCGCCCTCGCATGTGTTCCATTCGCACCGCCGCTTGGTCTCTCTTCTCCTCGACTAAATCCAGAGAATCTCGGATTAACACTTCATTCTGGGCCTGGTTGTAATTCTGCGCTCGATGAGTCTCTAGACTAATTTCTGCGGGGACCACAACATCCATGCCATATACGAGGCTAAAGGGAGTTTCGCCCATGCTCTCCTTGGGGTTTGTGCGATATGCTCAGAGTACTGCATTTATCTCTTCCACCCATTTCCCTCCAGATCTTTCTAATCGTGACTTAATCCCTTGGACAAGAATGCGGTTGGTTACCTCGACTTGACCATTCGCCTGCGGATGATATACAGACGTGAAATGCTGCTGGATTCTCATCTTAACGCACCATGCCTTAATTTTGGTTGCCGTGAACTGGGTACCATTATCCGATATCAAAACTCTGGGCACACCAAAGCGACAGACGACATTTTTCCATATAAATTCCATTACCGCTTCCTCCGTTATTTTTGCAAGAGCTTCCGCCTCAACCCACTTACTAAAATAGTCTATGGCTACAATTAAAAATCTTTTCTGGGCTGGAGCCATCGGAAACGGACCGACCAGGTCAATTCCCCATTTTGCGAAAGGGCAAGGGGAGCTCATTGTTAACAGCTCTTCCGCTGGTTGATGAATAAGGGGGGCCATCCTCTGGCATTTCTCACATTTTTTCACGAAGACCTCGGCTTCTTTCCTCAACGAGGGCCAAAAATAACCAGCTCTCAATACCTTACTGGCCAGAATTTTAGCCCCCATGTGATTCCCACAACAACCCTATGTATTTCCCTAAGCACCAGAGCTCCTTCTGCTTGGCTTAGGCATCTCAAAAGAGGTTGGCCAAATCCTCGTTTAAACAGCTCTCCTTTGATTAGGCAGAATCTGGCAGCTCTGGTTCGTACCTTTGTCGCCTCCTTCTTATCCTCTGGCAAGACCTCTTGCTCTAGGTACGCCTTTATAGGGAAACGTCAGTCCTCTCGTTCCATAACCGCGCAAACCTGCTCAGCTCCAAACTACCCATCTGCCCTCAATGTAGTGATCATTCGTTCGTGACAATCTATAGCCGAGCTGGCCACCTTCGCCAAGAAATCAGCTCTTCCATTTTCCTCCCTAGGAATCTGAAGGACTATCAACTCTTTCATTCCTCTGGCCAGCTCTCTGAATTTGGCCAGATACTTCTGCATATTTTCCTCCCTTGTTTCAAACTCTCCAGTAATTTGCTTGCAAACAAGCTGTGAGTCCACCTTAGCGCACACCTGCTCTGCGCCTAGGTCTTTCGCCATCTGAATCCCTCTCGAAAGGGCTTCATACTCAGCAGCATTGTTAGAGAACGTTGCATTTAACCGCACGGCGAACTCAGTGGTTACGCCTGTTGGATCTACTAGAACGATTCCAGCCCCGCAACCGTGATTACAGACAGAGCCATCCATAAAAATTGTCCATTCCTTCAACTCATCCAGGGGACCAGTCATTTCTTACACGAAATCCACTAAAGCCTGAGCCTTAGTTGCTGTTCTAGCCTCAAACGCGATATCAAATTCACTGAGCTCTATAATCCATTTGACTAGCCTCCCAGATGCTTCCGGTTTGTCCATTATAGTTTTCAACGCAAGATTGGTTCGCACTATTATGGTGTAGAACAGAAAGTACGGTCGCAGCTTTCGAGCGGTTCCAACCAGAGCTAGTATCGCTCTTTCCACCTCCACATACCTGACCTCTGCTGCATGCAAGACCTTGCTCCAAAAATATACTGGTCTCTGTATTTTACCTTCTTCCCTGATCAAGACAGAGCTGACCGCCTGCTGTCCCACGGATAAATATAAGATCAGGGGCTCCCCTCGAACGGGTTTTGTGAGCAAGGTCATGCCAGCCAAGTACTCCTTCAATAATCGAAATGCCTCTTCGCATTCGTCGCTCCACTGAAATTTAGCATTCTTTCGCAAGGCCTGGAAAAATGGCAAGCTCTTTTCTGCAGACCTGGACACAAACCTACTCAGGGCATTGATCCGTCCTGCTAAGCATTGCATCTCCTTCATGTTTTTAGGTGCGTGCATTTCCATAATGGCCCTTACTTTCTCAGGGTTAGCTTCGATACCCTTTTCTGTGACCATGTAACCTAGAAATTTTCCCGCTCTGACCCCAAACGCGCATTTCTTAGGGTTAAGCTTCATCTTGTATTTTCGTAGGGTATCAAAGGTTTCCCTCAAATCGTCCACATACGATACTGCTTTCGTGCTCTTGACCAGCATATCGTCTACATAGACCTCCGTATTTCGGCCAAGCTGATTCTTGAACATTATGTCTAACAGTCGCTGGTACGTAGCACCCACATTTTTAAGGCCAAAGGGCATGACCACATAGCAGTACGTTCCCTTCGGGGTTATAAAGCTGATGTGTTTCCAGTCCTCTTTAGCTAGCCTGATCTAGTGGTATCCCTGCGAGGCGTCCATCATGCTCAGGAGCTCACAGCCGGAGGTGGAGTCAACAAGCTGATCAATCCTTGGCAAGGGGTAATGGTCCTTCAGACAGGCGCGATTTAAATCTCGGAAATCAATGCACATCCACCAATCATCCGTCTTTGGGACCAACACCGCATTGGAAAGCCATTATGGGAATTGTATTTTCTGAATATGCCTCGCCTTCAAGAGTTTTTCGACCTCTGCCTCTGTTATGGCCTCCTTCTCTGGCCCGAAATTACGTTTTTTCTGTTTGACTAGCTTCGCATCCGGGCGAATATTGAGGCGGTGTTCAGTAACCTCTGGGTCGATCCCCACCAGATCATGGGAAGACCAAGCGAAAACATCCATGCTCTCTCTTAGCAGTGCCACCAGGTCTGTCAAGACATCTGGACTAAGTGTCGCACCCACATGGAGAGTTCGACTCTCATCGCCTGGAACGACTTCCACCAGCATCAACCCCTCCTCTCTTCGTACCAGCTCTCGCCGTGGCTGCTCTACTCGAGCCTTTTTACTCATCCTCTACTCCTCATCATTCCGCCGAATACACTCAACATACGTCTGGCGTGATGCATATTGATCTCCTATCACCTCTCAAGTTCCATCTTCGGTGGGGAATTTCATCTTCATGTGAAAGACCGAGATTACAGCTTGGAACTGACTTAGAGAGGGTCGACCAAGCATGACATTTTAAGAGGATGGCGCATATACGACCAAGAAATGAACCATCTTTGTCACCCTATAAGGCTTTTCCCCTAGGGTGACGAGGAGCCTGACCGCTCCCATTGGTTTCAGGGCTCCCCCTGCAAAGCCGACTAGAGAGGTAGTCACCTCCTCTAGCTCCACATCTAATTTCAATTGTCGGAAACAGTCATAAAATAGGATGTCGGCAGAACTTCCGGTGTCCACAATGATCTGTCGCACATTATAATTGGCGATCGTTGCCGTTATAACCAGAGCATCCATGTGTGGGGCCAAAATCCCATCACCATCTTCTGACCCGAAACATATGTTAGGGGTAGAGATCATTTGCCCCACATCGCGCGATTTTTGAACTAATTCTTTCGCAGCTCTGACATAACTGTGTTGCGTCCTCTTGGAATGCTCGTCCAGCTCTCCTCCAGTGATCATCTGGATTTCCCCATGAATGACTTGGGCTTGATCACCCCGTCTCCCATCAGAGCGACTTCTATCCTAGTCTTTCTTGCCCTGGTTAAACCTGTCATAGCCCTTGTTGCCAGACCTGGCCTCTTCTCTCCTCATACGGACGTACTCCTTTAGGTGCCCAGCCTAAACCATTCTTTCCAGTTCGTCTTTTAGATGCGTACACTCATCGGTATTGTGTCCATATTCGTTATGGAAACGACAGAATCGATCAGATCTTTCTTTCCTAGGCTTCTGTGAGTACGTCTTGGGCCGTTTCAGCTCTGGATGCCTCTCTATTGCCTGCAGAGTTTTGCCTTGCGGCATCGCTAAAGGGGTATATCTGTCGAAATGAGGTCTCCCTCCAGACAGATCTGGCCTGGGCTTCTTCAATGTTGCCCTTTCATCCCTATCATACCTTTACCTCTTCTCTCCTTCCTCCTTGATTTTCAAAGCTTCTTCCAAATGGATATACTTTTCTGCTCTCTCCAAGAGCTCTCCAAATTTCAGAGCTGGTTTCACCACCAGCGACTGGAAAAATTCTCCTCTCCTCAGGCCCTGTGCCAGAGCGTTTACCAACAGCTCTTCTGACGCAGAAGGTACCTCTAACTTAGCCGTTGTGAACCTATTGATGTAGGCAAGCAGGCTTTTGTTCTCTTTCTGCTTCAGGCTGAAAAGTTCAAGCGGCATTTTCTGGTACTTCCTGCAGCTCGTGAACTGGTGCAGGAAGGCCGAACTGAATTCGTCAAAGTTACTAATAGAACGAGGCGGTAACTGGCTAAACCAGAGCTGCGCCGACTTAGTAAAAGTCATTGGGAAGACCCGGCACATAACAGCGTCCGAAAATTTATGTAGAGCTGCCGCGATCTCGAAGCGACTGAGATGGTCCCACGGATCCGTGGTTCCATTATACTCAAATCCCAAGGAGCGATATGAAGCTGGTAAGTCATCACGCATGACCTCCTCGGTGAAAGGAGTGCCCCGCCGCGCTGGCACGGCACCAGCATTCGTCAATTTTCTTTTGAATTCTCGCACCTCTTTTTGCAAACTCTGCATCTGTTCAGCCAGACCTGGATTAGTCTGGCTTGAAGTCTAACTGTCGGAGGTGGAGAAGTGCTCTTCCCTGTCTTGTAGAGGAGCTCGATCTGCGTGCTGTCCTCTTAATGGTTCAATTCCCACCACCGGGACAGTTCATGCTGGTGGCGTGTTGGATGGCGGCGTCGCCATCTCCGCAAACTTCTTTTCCACCGCCGTCTCCACGGCTTTGCCGATGAGCTCCGAGAGCTGCAAGAGGAAGGATTCGTTAAATGAACCACCAGTAGTTGGCACGGATCTACTGAGTGGGGGCGGCGTAGCGCCTGGCGCGGCCGCTGCCGACGGTGCTGTCTCTCCTGGCCCCATCGCCGACGTATCTGTCGACCTGGGCATTCCCCACGGCGCAGCGGAACTAGGGGTTCCGCCAAGCTCTCCCACCAAGTTCCGCCGTAAACCGTCTGAAGCCATGAAATAAAAAGAAAAACTCACGCCTTAGCTTGATCGCCTTCCCACAGACGGCGCCAATTGTTTCAACCCAAAAAATGACCAACGTTGAGAACACCTGGAACCTTGAACACCTTCCTGATCTGCACCACAAACAATAGTTGGAAAGGACCATCGGTGGTTTTCCGGCGGAAACCTCTCCGATGCTTAAGTCAGTAAGCGTTTGAGGTGTTTTTCCAGAAAGAAAGCAAGAATGCTCAAGAGAATGACATACCTCTCTCAACCTTGGGGCTGAGATATTCATAACTTTTCCTAGTGGGGACCCCAGTCGGGATCTCAGGAGCACACGCCGCGAATCTCGGACCGTTGTGCAACAAATTCTGACAAGTGGTCCCACTTGCCTCTCCCTTGGGGAGTCTGAGAAATAGGTCTTCCCTGTCCCAGGTCTTCCTCCACTCCGCGTTATCTCAGCTCTGAGATTCCAGCAGAATTCAAGGAACCAGATCTGTCGTCATTCAGCTCTTCTTGTCTTTTATGTTCCTGCTTTTCAACAGATCAAATCTTGCTATAGTGAGGATGAGCTCTATTTCTTGGAGGGCTTAACCAGGTCTGCCACCCAGACCAGGCTAAACGCCAGTCCCCGAAACTTCAGTTCGGCATATTCCTCAATTTTAGTGATCTCCTCAAGACAGCTACGTTCAGGAGGGGACATGGGCGATAATCACCTCTTCCTGATATTCCTGACGTCAGTAGGAGGGTTATTTGAATCTTTTTCTAAGACAGAGCTGTTCTAGCCCTCCCTTAATGTGTCTAACTACTCTGAGTCAGAGCTACCCCAAACCAGGTCTGGCGCATATATATTGCCCTATCAATATATTCTAATAAAAGGTTGCTAAATAATTAACTAATTTATATATTGTAAAAAATACAATTATATATATTCTAATGAAAGGAATTTAAGCAGTTTTTTCATATAAAATACTAAATTGAAAAGGACTGTGTTTTTATATTCGGATTTCATGTGTCTTGTGGTAAAAGGAGTTTGGACACTATGAGGACTGTATTGTTGCTAAGTAATTAACTAATTGATTTATAGTAAAAAAGACTAGAGATTACTTAAATAAGTGATATTATTTTGAAATATCACACATCCACCATAAAGTTCCGATTATATAATTTGCCGCTTGATATTAGCATTAATTTCATACCGTAAAAATGTATAATTCCTATATATTAATAGTGTACTTTTTTGTTTTTTATTTTTATTCTTTCTTTCTTTTTTTCGTTTTTTGGTTATGAGTATACAAATTGAAATTCATTTAAGAGACCATAATTAAGGACTTTTTTTTCGGTTTATTCTTTGGCAATAAACTAGAATTAAGATTCAGAATTTTCATCCAAGTATAATTCTTATATATTAGTAGTGATATGGAATCTGTATAGCAAAACTAGACCATAATTAAGGACTGCCTTTATTTTGGTCGGTTTATTTTTTTTCCTTTTTATACTTTTCGTTGTTTTTTTATCTTTCTTCTAACTGAAATTTATCTAAGAGACCATAATGAAGGACTTTTTTCTGTTGGTTTATTTTTTTTGCAATAAACTAGAATTAAGATTCACAATTTCCATCCAAGTATAATTCTTATATATTAGTACTGATATGAAATCTGTATATAGAACCAACTCCATATAATCCTATCTACACCTGTATTCTTTGTCGCAAGAAGTATATATATTAATCAGTCCATGCATGTGCTATTATATATATAGTAGTGTATCAAATCTCTATAGCAAGAATTTTCAACAATTATCTTATTCACTCAATTTCTTCGAGCCATAATCAACCTTTTGGGTTTAAGGTTAGTCTACTTGGTTCAATCTCTCATAATAGTTTGCTAGTTCTAATTGTAATAGCTATAATTTATTTATTAATCAATGTTATTTTTCTTGCTTGACATTGTATCCCTATATCTTATATTATTTATTGGTAAAATTATAATCATATAGAAGAATCAATATGTTCTAAAAAAAGAAGAATCTATCTAACAAAAAAATCTAATTAGAAACTCGCTTTCTAACACTCCTCTCGACAAGTAGTTATACGATGGTGATTTCTTCAACATATTTTTAAGTAATTTAATTATATATTATATTTTAAAATAATTCGCTACCAGACAAAAAAAAATGGATCTTAGTAATTGAAAAACAACATTCGGTTCGAGCAAAGTTCTCTTTAAAAAATTAATTCTATTTTTCTCAAAAGTTGGGAAATACTATAATTTAAAAGAATTAGATAACACAATGAGGTGCGATATTTTATATAATTTGTTATTGCATCATCACATGATTTTATATTCGCAATTTTATGTAYTAGAATTGTACCACTTTTTTTAAAGAACTATATGACTCTCTATGTCCTTTTTTTTTCTTTCTTTCTAATATAGGTCGTTTGAAAATGCGTGAAGTAATGTTTGTTTTAAGAGTATGACTGCCTAATCTAATTGAAATTCTATAATGCATCGAAGATCATCAACATTCGAATCATCAATAGGTAAGATTTGTTATTTATTTTTTTGTTTAAAACAGTTTGATTTTTTTTAACCACTACATATTTATGCAACAGTGAGAGATGTCTATCGTCAATGAAATTGTGATAAGATGAAGAGAAAATATAGCAATCTAAATGCTACTCAAAAGCATGAGTATATTGATAGAGCAAAAAAGTACGAAATAACAAAAAACCGTGTGTTGCATGTCTTCCCAAGAATCAAATTACATCTGAATCAGGAGGTTAGTAGTATTAATTATTCGTCAAATATAGTATTCATTCATCATTTTCTCTAATATAGTTTTTTTTTAGTTTCAAAAATAAACGAGTCTATATGTCTGGAGATACATGAGCTAAAAAAAATGCCCAATTGCATACACTGTGGTGCTATGAGATTTGAATATGAGCCTCCAAAATTTTGTTGTGATAATGGAAAAATCAAGTTGGCGCCTATTGAAGTTCCTGATGAAGTATATGATTTTTTTACTTCTCAGTCAGAAGAGGCCATACAATTTCGAAAAAATACCCGTCTATTCAATAGCATATTTTCCTTTACCTCATTTGGAGTAAAAGTAGATAAAGCCCTTACATCTGCAAGGCGAGGAATTTATACTTTTCGAGCGCAAGGAATGGTGTATCACGACCTTCCTGGGTTAATATCTAACGAAGATGTTCCTGACTATCTTCAGTTATAATTTATGAAAACAGAAATTGAGAACAGAATGAACATATTTGAACTCAACTTTATCTGAGATTACTGTGAGTAAACTCATGAGAGTTCTAGATGATAATGGCAAAAAATTTTAGAAGGTTAAAGGATTTTCCATCAATGGATGATGTTCAACTTCATATCTCAAAAGATGTGAAATTAGATCAACGAGTATACAATTCTCCGTCAGCCGATCTAGTTGCAGCAATATGGGTGGAAGGAAATAATGCTAATATACCATTTGAACGTGACATTGTGATACATGCGCATTCAGGATCTAGATATAGAATAAAACATTATTATGGATGTTACGACCCTTTGCAGTATCCACTTCTATTTCCAAAAGGTGATATTGGATGGTATCAAAATATTAAAAATTTGTTTGTCGACAAAACCTCTACAAAAGGACGAGGTATATATTATGTATTGTCCAAATAGTAATAAAGTATATTATATATAATGAATTTTGAAATATTTGTTGAAACTTCAATCTTTTAAATTATCTATTAATTTATATTTACAAGTAATAGTCAAGTTATTGGTGATAACTCTACGATATCTAGATTTTCTTCTGCTAATGATATACTTTCTCGCGAAACGCAAGGTATGTACTCTCTTAAATTTTAAGCTTATGTCATATGAATTCGGAGCATGCTCACATGTGCATTATTAAAAATTTATAAAATAATATTATACCCTAACTATTTTAATAATTAACTTTTAAGATAACAATCACACTATTTAATATATTTATTTATATACTATCATTTATATATTTAATGATATATATGATTGGTTTCTATTATTTGGTGCTCTAATTAAATACAATAATGCAGGGATTCATACCATCATGATTGATTGTTCAGAAGTTTCGATAAAAGTTTTAGAGATTAGCCAAAAATTATTCATGGTACGATTGAGAACTTTACGAATTGGTTCGTAAATATGTTGAGGACAAAATTCTTCTACTAGAATCCGAAAGATGATAATGATCGATGATGAAGTAAGTACATGTTGTACTTTTATGTAACTATGATGGTTTCAAACAAATTTGAAAATTAATACTTCACGCAGGGGGTCCAAATTGGAGTAATTATGTGTAATGACGATGTAAAGTACTACGATGGAAAGTTCAAAGTCAACAAGACGTATACAATCTCCAATGCAGATGTCAGAAAGGCTAACCCAAACAATCCAAGTGTGCATCCTCAAAATGAAATAATTCTAAGAAAATACAACATTATGAAGGATGTCAATGAAGTCATAGAAGACAACATTTCCTTCAATTTTCTGAAATTCAAAGCCATAAACCCTGAAATTCACAACGACGAAAGAATCGATAATATAAAATTAAAAATTATATTTTTGGCAGATATACTTGGGATTGTGATAAAGGTCAAAGAATTAAAAGCTGTCACGATTCACTTGAAGGCATCCCAAAATATCCTCTTTCAAAGTCAAATTCTCAAAGGTAAAAGAGGTAAATTGGTGTCGATTTGTATTTGGTTAGGGGTAGTGTGGGTCTTGTGGAAGTGGAGGAATGATATGGTGCATAATAATGTGGAGATGGTGGAGGACAAAATGGTGGAGGAGATTAAGGCTAGAACATGGTATTGGATTAATGTTAAGGATCCTTTGGGGTCTAGTTTCTCTTTTAAAGATTGGCTTGAAAATCCTAGATTGTTGTGTTAGTTTTTTAAAGTTGTATTTGGTACTTTTTTTTGGGGGGGGTATTTCTTGTATCCTTTTTATTTTATTGATATTCTCTTTTCTGACCAAAAAAAAAAAAAAAAACGAGTGGAAGAGGGGTATCACAACCATTAAGAGAAATAACAGTCATGAACGAAGAGTAATATTTTTTCTTATCATGTTTTATTCATTGTTGTATGAATTTTAATAATAATTGCATTAATATCTCATCTTTACTTTGTTTCAAATTAAATTTCTATTTTACATAGAAAAATCTTCAAGATATTGGGATAGCTTATTTGTGCATATTTTGAGCTTTTAATTTCTAACTTCACATTGAATATTTCATGTATTTCGTATATTTTATATAATACTTTAGGTTGAATTATTTCTTCACGTATGTTAGCTTAAATTAACTGAGATTGACTTTTTTAAATCCAATGTAAATATAAGAAATTTCATAATAAGTACTCCTTTTCCCAAAATATGTTATTAGTTGAAAGTTCATCTCATATGCAATTCTTTTTGAGAAAGTAAGTATAATTAGATGTAACCTTATTTACTATATAGTTTGCTACTCAGTAGTTCCTCTTAATTATGCAGGTATCAAACCATAGTAGTCTCTTTTTGGGAAGACACATGGCTCAAAACGAAGGATCGACTTTGTACCGTATTGTTGATCAAAAATCAGTTATTGCAATTACGAATCTCAACGCAAGAACATACAACGGTAACAATATCTTTAATGTCGAGTGATATGTTCCTACACAAAATTAGTTCTGGAGATGTATATATATACACACTTAAATGATTTAAGTGATTTGATAAGCCTTAATTATAATCTTTACCAGTGTTATACATAGTATATATTTTTCTCACATTGTGTTTTTTAAACATCTAATAATTAGGTGAATTGCAATTGCATACTATTATGGCTTCGGTTCTTTGAATACAACCAAATTGTGAAGAGAGCAATCATATGCGATGATGGTATCCTATAAATTAAGAAGATATGCTATATATCAATAAAATATAAAAAAAAATTGTACATTTTTCGGTATTTCTTATATTTTGTTATGCAGGTTGCTATCTGAAAGATGTGGAAATGACACCAAGGTAATAGCTCGAACTTTTAAGTCTATATTGCTTTATACATACATCAATGTATTAAAAACATATTTATTTAACTCCAAGTATAGATTAGTCTTATATGTTGTGAAAGGAAATGATAGAGCATCTATAACATTATTTGAAGATGTGGCGACAGTATATGTAGGGTGTCCTTTCAGTGAATACCTTGCATTAATCAAGGAGGTAAATTCCTAAAAAGGATATACTTATTAATTCATTCATTTATTTGTTTTTTTTTTTGTTTTTTTTCAATTACCTAGCAAAATAAATAAGGGAAAATAATAATATATACAATCTATAACTATAAGTTTTCCAAATAATGAGGTTCTAACTCTTATGATAAGTTAATTCATTTATGTAAGGAAGATCAAATATACAATTAATTTAATTGAATTTATATATATAGTATTTTTATTTTACTATGTTATTGTATTTAGGAAGAACATGAGTCCAAATACTACAAGGAATTGAGCTTACAAGTATAGACCGAGTTTCGATTTCTGATTGCTCTCAACAAAAAGAAGGGTCTATGGAAAGGAGATTTGAGTGAAGTGGCTAATGCAATTGAGAGGATACAATTTGATCTAAAAGGTGAGACTAATAAAGAAACCTTAAATACATCAGTGAAATCAAACGATATTGGTAAGGAACATGTCGAAACTTCAAAACAGAAAGGAAACAAAAGAAAGAGACGTACAAAGAACAACAACAAAAATGATGTCAACATGGTTTCAGACAAGAACTCCGCCAGAAGTCTTACAAAGAAGAGTACGAAAAAATTATCGAAATCAAATAACAAGAAGGCCAATGAAGGTGACATCAATGTGATTTCAAGTGATGAGGAGGAGACAATAGGCAGTCTTTTAAAGAAGTGTGGCAAGAGACCATTGAAATCAAATAACAAGAAGACTTACCCTACCATCAAGATCAAACAAGTAAATGATTAGTTTACAATTAAAATTAGAAATTAGAATATGCTATTTATTTACTTTCGTTTATGATTTTCTTCAATAGATAATGAATTCAATATTTGCTTATTTAATTATTTAATAAAATAAATTTGTGTTTTATCCCCCGACAACTTTTTATCTTTGACAAAATTGATATTACAATTTTGTCCAATTTTATACTAATGATATATTATATAAATAATTACACCATCACGTGCAACGAACGTGTATTTTACTAGTATTAATAAAAGAGTTTTGAGAGGAAGCAAGATACTTTCTCGTACAAATAATTCTGATTTCTTAATTATTATTTGTGTTCACACTTATTTTATGAATATTAATTTAAGCGCAATAACGAGGATAGAGGGAGACCAACCAGGTTCGAAGCCCACCTCCTCTCTGTCCGATCAATGTTAATAATAAAAAACATAAAAACAGGAAATTATATAAATTTTTAAAAAAGAATCCATTGGCCCATCCTTGTTCAAATAATGTTAGAAAAAAAAAATTATTGAACTTATTAGTTCATATATATATATATATATATTAAAGATTTCTCTACCATTCTTATTCAAATAATATTAAAAATAAGAAAATCAATAATAATGAGCTTATTAGTTTAAAAAAAAAAAATCGGTCCAGCGCACGTGTCAATCTTAGCTCTGTCATTTTCACATTCATTAAGCCATTCGATCGACCACCCGAGATTTCCGTTTCTATAGTAGAATTCTTCACTTAGATTGACTTCAACAAAAATAAAATTTCAGCTAATCCACCGGAAAATTTACTAACCGGCGTCGTCTGAAGTCCCCAATAAATCCAGGGACCCATCCGTACAGATTATAGTAATGAAATCATCAGGTACAAAATAATTACAACACCGACCTGGTTTGATTTAGTAATGAAATAACCATTGCTCGTACAATATATGCGCCAAAAGTTATATAACAAATGAGCATAAAATATCTTTCATCATAATATAACATCGTTTTCACACTTTAATAAAAATAAAACCGGTTCAATAAAATTTCCAAGTGGGCAGGCCCTATTGAGTTTGAGGAGCCTCGAGCCGAATGTAATCGTACATGACACCTTGGAACGGGCTTGTAGCATTCGATTGCGTCAAATAAATTGTGTTAATCCCTGGAACAAGTGACGTTCCTGGTAAGCCCACGTTAAACAATCGGTAAAGCCCGTGTATCCCATGTCTTGCGATTGCATTGTCTTTTCCGATTAATCCAGTCGTGAATAATGGAGGGCTTTGGCTCGGATTATTGATTCGAACCTAAAAACAGGAAATGTATACAAGTATTAGTTAAAACTATTGCTAAAATGCAAATATTGACCAGTCAATAATCATGTTCATGTTAAAAAAAAATCAATATAGGCATTTTAACTAAATAAAAGGCTAAAATTGTGTTCATTTGTCCTGAATTTCTAGAATTAACGGGGCATAAATATACGTACTAATCAGGACTATTTTGGTATTCTAATCCGTAATATTTTGACAAACCCAATTAATTACGGGCCAATTTGACATACTTATTAGTAAACCAAATTAAATCATCGATTTTGTAATTTTGTGATGTATTTAAACAACTATAATAAAATATCCCTGTTTGAATGTAATAATATCCACCACAACAATTAATTAATGCACATATGTGTGTATTGTTTTACCTGCAATTCAGCTTGAGCTGCTGAAGCAAGTGTTAGTCTCAAACTGTATGTTCCGTTTGAGTCGATGGTGTCCATTGTGAACTTAATTTGCCATGTAGTTGCTTGGTATGTATTATCAGCTTTTCTTCTGAAAATAAATAAATAATACTAAATGGAAAAAAAATTGGGGAAGTTTTCTTCTCCTACCGACTGTAAGTTACTATGCATGTCCCAATAATAATATAAATGTTTAAACGGCAAAGAAAATAAAATTAAAATTACATTTTTTAATTTGAACTGAAATTTCATTTTCTTTTTTCCCAATCATCTTAGTTATAGTATAATTATATGAATTTCAATAAATATCAATTAAATAGGGGGAATGTGAGTCTCAACATTGGAACTCAAAAGTCTTTTTCAATGTGTAATGTGAATTACCTAAGAAATTAATTGTTTGGCTTTTCTTTTTCAAATGAAAATTATTAATTACCTGTGAACAACCTGCCTTTTACTCTCCTACGCCTAAAATGTGAACAGATCCATCCACAATCTCCATCACAGTGTGTACATTAATTGTTGACAATCTCAACATGGTATTGACATACTAAATTGTGCATTTTAGAGAACAAAAAATTAAAGTATTATTAACTTTTGATGATTTGTTATTATTTTAATCAAAATAATTCTTAGAAATAACAACGAGACCTTAGGTGATGAGATTGCGAATATTCACTCATACAACAACTTTTATAAATATACTAAAAAAAAAAATAAAAGAAAACAATCACCTCGTAACATGGGCAAATAGCCAATCTGTTGTGTAATTGCTCTCGCCAATACTATAGACTAAGTCGCTATCGGGATATAATTCAGCATATCTCTCCCATAGTCCATATTGTCTGAACCTAAATTATACACGTCCAAATCATAATCACAAACAATGATATATTTCTTTTACTTATGCGCATAATATTTATTTTCTATCCAAAAATTTTTATTACAATATGAAGAAAAGAAATTAGGATCGAAGTCCATAATGTATTTCAATGGATTTTTAAAAATAGAAAACCTGTCAGGATGATCGACATAAAGTTTGTTGATGTATTTAGGATTGGGATCAGGAACATAAAATCCTTGAGCAGAACGATCAGGAACGCCTATTTCCCATAGTGTTGGTCCGTCACGGGGGGGTTCGTACACTAGCGTACCCATATCAATATTGTACCCTCCTGGGATTATGGTAATGACTTCATCTTGTCTGAAATCCCCAATGAATCCTGGGACCCATGCATACAAATTATAGTCCCCACTACGGATGTTTTTTATGGTAAAATTACCACCTTCGTCCGCTTTTGTCCAGAATTGATAGCCCTAAAAAGAAAAAGAAAAAACATTTTCATGCCATTAATTTCATGTTATTTCTTCATTTTCAGTTTTATTTAAAATTACACCGACTTTAGGTGAATTAAAGTTGCAATTAATTAGCCTAATTGTAGCAAAACGATCATCACCTTGCCTTCTGTTTGCCAAGATCCAGTTTCTCCTGGTGGGGCCAAACCAACATAAGCCCCATTTGCCATTATATAATCATCACTCAGAAAACTTAAAAAAAAAAAAAAAAAAGAAAAGAAAAGAAAAAAGTCAAATATAGCCATATAAGAGTGATGACTTTTAAATCAAGCCCAAAGAAGTAGACTTAAACAAATATCAAGAAAGATTATGTTGAGAAATTAATTTTTAACAATAATTTCTGTTTTGTTATTTGTTTTTCTTGTGTACAAAATAAGTTAGGAAACTAGATTTAGGAATATATTGTGTTTCCTAATTTATGTTTAAGATTTTAATTATTCCTAAATTGTGATTATAATTTGTTTTAGGTATTTACCAAGTTTAGAAATTTATGTTTGTCTATTTAAGACAAGGATTCCTAAAGTTTGGGTCGACGATCTTGATGCACGGAAATTCAAGGAAGACGCACGACGCAAGGAATGCACGACGAGCAAGAAGAAAGAAGAACACGAAAAACTACTTGGAGCCATTGATCGAGATTAACAAGCTCTTCGAAGTTGCGTGACCAACGGAGAAGAACTTGCCTTTCCGGAACAAGTATTTAGTATCAAGTTTATTGATATTTAGTTTTCATATATTACTTATATCTTTGTATTGAGTGTGAACAAGAAAGTAATATAGTTTTCGGGTTTGTACACCCAAGTTCACAAGTACTTTTACTTGTGAACTGAATTTGTTATCTCGTGTTCTTATCAATTTATTCCGCTGTATATTTTATATTTTACTCTGGTCGATGTTGCTAAACCATGTTGGTAAATATTGACTAACAACATCGTAAATATGAGAATTATTCTTAAAATCATAGACCTTCTAATTTAACAATTGGCATCTAGAGCGGGTTACTTAACCTCTTAAGTATTGATCCTTATTTTTAGGTGCTATGGACGCTCAAGGCAACCCGAGGCCTCCAATCCTTAATGGTGAGAAGTATTCTCTGAAAACAGAGAATGAGATGGCATTTGAAAAGCATTGACGAGCGTGTGTGGAAAATTGTCCTCGTTGGATGGGAAAAGCAACGTGTCACGGATGGCGAGGGCGATACCATCCCCAAAAAGGAGGAAGACTGGACTGCTGATGAAGCAACTGCTGCAAATTGAAACTCTAAATGCATCAACACCTTGTGTTGCTATGTAGATGCAAGCTATTACCTTATCATCAAGAATTGCGAGTCAGCAAAGGATGCATGGGACGCACTCCAAAGGGTGTGTGAAGGAACTGCAAGCGTGAAGAAATCTAGATTAAGAATGCTCATGTCCACTTTCGAGGCTATGAGAATGGATGAGAAAGAGTCAATCATGGACTACTCCATAAGATTGTCGGAAATAACGGAAGAGTGCAGAGAGCTTGGTGGCCATAACCAATTTCCGTCTTGTAGGAAAATTGATGAGATCCATTTCAAAAAAATACAGCATGAAGGTGGTGGCCATAGAAGAATCCAAAGATGTTGATAACATCGATTTCAACACCTTAGTTGGAAACCTCAAGTAATATGAGATGGAACACGTTAGCTCCAACTCGAAAGAGAAGAATGCTGCTTTTTCTTCTGACTCATTTGCAGTCGATGATGAAGATGACGAGGATTTCGATTTTAATGGGATTATTAAAAAGATGGAGTCGACCACTCTCGGAGAAGATGAACTAGCCTTTGTGACTCAACGCTTCAATAATTTCTTGAAGAAAAAGAACAATCTTGGAAGCTCAAATTCAAGGAACAGGCCACAGACACCTACTCCAAAGTTTACTGGACGTTCTCTTCCCCGATCTCAGTCCACAACTTCAATTCTCAATATGTCCAGTCCTACAAAACCTCTCAACGAGATTCAATGCCACGAATGCAAAGGTTAGGAACATTACAAGAATGAGTGTCCCAACACTCTTAGAAAGAGGAGCATGGTCGTTACTGATTTCACCGAGGATGTCAATGATTCTGAGTCATCTGATCCTGTCCCATCCTTATTTACCCATGTTGTATGGGACGATGATGTCCATGTTGGTTTGCTTGCAGACAACATCGTGTGCCTGAATGCCGAGACCACTGATTATTAAGAAGAATACGAGCAGCTGAGTATTGAGTATTGACCACCAGGAATTGTTTGTCAGTTGGAGTAAACAGGTACTCAAGGCCAAAGATCTCGCAAAGGAAGTAGAGAAGCTAACCAAAGAAAAGGAGGATCAGCTTGACATTATTGTCCGGCTGGAAATGTCTCTCACCAAGAAGGATGCTGAGCTCGAAAAGATAAAGAACGAACTGACCACTGTTCGAGGAACTATTTCAAATCTGAATAAAGGAAAGGCGAAGCTTGATGAAATCTTGGAGATTAGCTTCCCAGAGTCCTCAAAGCATGGAATAGGTTACAAACCGAATCAACCAACGCAAGTGTCAAATCAAGAACGGAAAACTTCCAAACGCCACAAGAAGAGAAGACAGTTCGTGTGTCATCATTGTGGAGAACCAGGGCACATTAGGCTCTTTTGCTGGAAGATCATTGGTGAAAGAAGACAATTTCCAAGAACAAGTGTAACTGATAAATCTCATGTTGGTAACCGCGCTACCAACATCAATATCAACATCAGGTTCAAACAAGTATGGGTCAAGAAAAATAGTATCCAGTGTAATATGATCCATACCTACCTGAAGTCTCATGTACCTGGAGCCTGGTATTTTGATAGTGGATGCTCGAAGCATATGACAGGCTCAGAAGAATTGCTTTCCAACATTGTCAGATTTAGAGGCGAAAAAGTGAAGTATGGAGGAGGCGCAAATGGCCAAATTATTGTCCAAGGGACTCTCCATGTTCCTGGGATTGTAACACTGGAAAATGTGTTGTTAGTAGAAGGACTTACTGTAAATTTGATCAGCATAAGTTAATTGTGCGACGGAGGCTTTAGCGTCAAATTCAACCGTGAAAAGTGCGAAGTTTATGAGGAAAATGGATAGTGTATTCTCACTGGCAAAAGAACTTCAGATAATTGCTACCAAATTCAAAGTGATACTTTTTGAAGACTGTCTCAATTGAGTGATGCGGTGTTATGGCATCAAAAGTTTGGACATGTTAACTACAAGATGATGGATAGGTTGGCCAAGGAAGAAGCTGTGAGTGGACTGCCTAGACTCAACACCAAGATCATTCTGGTGTGTGAGGCATGCCAGAAAGGAAAACAGGTTAGGGTGCCACATCCAGTCCAACAAAGTCTCACTACATCATCTTGCTTTGAATTGCTTCACATGGATCTCATGGGACCACTTGAGGTTGAGAGCCTTGGTGGTAAGAGGTATGTATTCGTTATTGTTGATGATTTTTCTAGGTTTACTTGGGTAGAATTTCTAAAAGAAAAATCTGAAAATCTTGAGGCTTTCAAAAAACTTGCAAAGAKGCTYTGTGTAAGYTTTAARYTGAAAARTGGTAGGATTAHAACTGATCACGGAAAGGAATTTGAAAACGCATCTTTTTCAAAGTACTGCACTTCTGAGGGTATTAGTCATGAATTTTCTTCTCCAATTACCCCTCAACAAAATGGCATTGCTGAACGTAAGAATAGAACTTTAGCGGAGATGACTAGAACTATGCTCATTTCTAATGGGATAGCTAAACGTTTTTGGGCTGAAGCAATGAACACTGCATGTCATATCACAAATAGGGCTTATTTTAGACCAGGATCATGTGCAACTCCCTACGAATTATTGATTGGAAAGAAACCGAACTTGAGTTATTTTCATATTTTTGGATGTATTTGCTATGTACTTAACGATAGAAATCATCTAACTAAACTTGACTCAAAAAGTGATAAGTGCATTTTCATGGGTTATTCCCAAAATAGTCATGCATATAGGTTGTTTAACCTTAGAACTCGAAGCATGTTTGAGTCAGTAAATGTCAAGTTTGATGATCTAACGAGTGGAGTCAAGCCTGCCGAGGATAATGATCTGGTTTATGATCAAAACCCTCAAGGTAGTGTCACTCCTACTTCAGTTGATGGTTTAGGTATTGAGAACAAAGATGCTGGTGCTGAACTCAGAGATTCGAGTGATGTTGATAACAATGTTGATACTGGGATACCAACATCAGTACCAACATCGAGCTAAGTCTCAGATTCTGATTCTGATTCAGAAGAAGAAGATCCAGCTGATCCCATTGATCTTCATCAGAGGGATGTTCCATCCAAAACCCAGAAAAACCACCCCATGGACCAAATTATCGGTGATTTAGACGAAAGAAGTACAAGACGGAGACAGATTAATTTCAAGGAAATGGTCAGGTATGTATGTCTGTCTACTAATTGTTCTAAGATTCGCGAGTCTTTGTATCTTTCTAAAATAGAGCCCAAGCGAGTGGAGGATGCACTCAAGGATGAGTTCTGGATTCGGGCAATGCAAGAGCAGCTGGACCAGTTTGCCAAAACGATGTTTGGGATTTGGTGCCACGACCAGAAAATTTCCATGTGACGGGAACCAAGTGGATATTCAAGAACTAGACTGATGAGGCTGGCAACATTGTGAGGAACAAAGCCCGACTTGTTGCACAAGGGTATACGCAAATTGAAGGAATTGATTTTGATGAAACTTTTGCCCATGTTGCCCGCATTGAGTCGGTAAGACTTTTTCTTTCTGTTGCTTGTTACATGAAGATTTCATTGCATCAAATGGACATTAAGTGTGCTTTTTTAAATGGAGTCTTGAGTGAAAAAGTGTATGTTGAGCAACCTAAAGGATTTGTGGATCCTCAAAAACCAAATTTTGTTTTAAAACTGAAAAAGGCTCTTTATGGTTTAAAACAAGCTCCAAGAGCTTGGTATGAAAGGCTAACTCAACATTTGCTTTATTTAAACTTTAGACGAGGGGAAGTTGATAAAACTTTATTCCTTCTTAAATCCAATAAGCACATCTTAATCGTCCAAATTTATGTGGATGATATTATTTTTGGATCCACTAACGAGGAGATGGTCAAGAAGTTTGTTACTCGGATGTCCGATACATTCGAGATGAGCATGGAAGGTAACCTCTCATACTTTCTTGGTTTACAAATAAAACAGCTTGATGACTGTATTATTCTTTTCCAGACTAAATATGCAAAGAACGTAGTCAAAAAGTTTGGGTTAGAGGGTGAAACTGTCAAGAAAACGCCGCTAGGCAAAACTGTGAAGCTGTCTAGAGACGATGTTGGTAAGGGTGTTGATAACACCATGTATAGAAGTATGATAGGGAGTTTGTTGTATTTGACAGCAAATAGACCTGATATTATGTATAGTGTGTGCTTATGTGCTAGATATCAGTCTAATCCAAAAGAGTCTCACTTGAAAGCTGTTAAAAGAATTATTAGATACATTGCTGGTACAACTAAACTAGGTGTGTGGCACACAAAAGATACTGGTACTGAACTTATAGGGTACACTGATTCGGATTGGGCCGGAGATGTGGTAGATAGAAAGAGTACTACTGGGGGATGTTTTTTTTTTGGTAATAACCTAATTTCTTGGTACAGCAAAAAGCAAAATTGTATTTCTCTTTCTACAGTTGAAACCGAGTACATTGCAGCTGGAAGTGCGTGCACACAATTACTGTGGATGAACCAAATGATTGAAGACTACGGTCTGCACAGTAGTATCTTGACGGTGTTGTGTGACAATTCCAGTGCCATTGACATCTCCAAAAATTCAGTCCAGTATTCTCGAATCAAACACATTGACATAAGGTACCACTTTATTCGAGACTTAGTTGAGAGGAAGATTGTTATCCTTGAACATATTGGAACTGATAATKAGCTWGCTYAKATCTTCACGAAGGCATTAGATTTCGAGAACTTCTCTCATTTGAGAAGAGATCTCGGTATGTGCATTGTCTAACCAATGTTGGTTTGTGATGTTGTGACACCTCTTATCAACATCAGTCACAACATCTGTATACTTTTGCATGTATTTTTATCTTTCTTTTCATACATAATCATAATGCATTGAATTTGATTGAAAGTGCAATAAGGTCATGTGTTGCAATAAAAGTGATGGCAATAAGAATCAACCTCTTCAAATGGGTGATTGTGGGACTTGCCCGCAGAAACTGGCTTTCTCCCAGGTCCAGAAATAAGAGGTGTTTAACAGCAATTGCTGAACATTAAAAGATTTAAATCCCTTCAAGGATGAAGAAAGTCTGGATTCAAAATGCTCCAATCTTTAAAAATCACCTTCTTGAGTGATCTTGACGTAATCATTAACTTGGGTTAAGGGGTAAGTTTTCATTGACTTCACCTAAGGCAATGTTGGTTCGTAATGTTGTTAGTAATAAAAAGCAACATTGGATCAAGTCACTGAAATCTGAATATATTTTTGTATAATCTTTTAGGTCATGATTTTTAGGCATCCCGTAGGACATTCATACTTTGTGAAAATGCTTTCTTGCTGTGCGTTTTGTTTCTTGTGTTTTTTGTCTTGCTTGAGATCTCTTAATTTTGTTTTGAATTGAGCTAACTAAGTGTTTTAGTGGGGTTAAAACCGGACGGCTGGACAGGTAATAACGAGGTAGATTTGGTGAGTGATGATTTGCATTGCACAAGATAGGTACAACTGTGCTGATGATTCATTTAATTCAGCTTTGTACTTTCGGCCAAATTTGTAGATTAAGTTGTGCAATTTTTTTTAAAATAAAAGGAGAGGATAAATTGTGGGAAGAGATAATAGGATGGTAATGTGATCATGTAGCCTAATTTGAGGGGGAGTGGGTTTTCATAAAAAGGAAATAACAAAAATCGTGTTTTGCTCCAAAATCAGCCCGTGAAGTATTTTTAGGGATTTTTTCCTTTTATATTTCTTTTCTCTCTCCTATTACAACGGTCACTTTTTGGGCATAAAACCCTGGAAATTTTTTACCGTTTGATCACAATTCCAAAGCCTTCTACATATTGAACTCTCTATACTCCTAATCTCTCTCCAAATCTTTCGATATTCTTGTGTGCTTTTGAGATTTTGCAGGATGTCCAGTTCGCCGTCGCCGTCCTCATCTGTCCCAGAATTGCCAGAAGAAATTCGTCGCTCCGGCGAACAGGTCCCGTTGCCGTATCCAAAGATTGGTGGCCTTGATATTCGCGAGGAAATCGGTGGTGGTAGTTTATCAAACCCACCGCTATCAACATCGCCACCACCCTCTACGGTGCACGCTTCCTGCAGTGTCATTCCAATTCCGTCACCGATTGACGCCACGCCTGAGGCACAAGTGTTCCCAGGGTAGCCCGGGAATGAAATTGACGTTGATAACCCCCCAGATTTGGAGTTTTTGACTGAGACTTTTGAACGCGTGGGGAACCCAACCCTGAAGCGGTCTAGGCGCCTGCGCAACATTGTGCCCGGCGTTGTGCCGCTCGCTGTCCCGAAAAGCAAGGCAGGGCCGCGCCGCACCGTGCCTATCGAACACATGAACCTCAAGGAGGATGTCACCGTGATGTCTGACCCTGATGATGAAAACTTTGTTCCTGCTGCTCTGGTTGAAGGGTTTGAGCCGCCGCCCTCATCTTCCCCTCGTCTGCCGACGAAGAAGTTTACTCGTCGAAAACAACTTGTGAGTAAGGCCGACAGGAGATCAGGTCAGCCAAAAGTCAAGGTCTCTCCTAATTCCTCTGCGACTGAATATTCCTCCCCTCCATATACTGTGCTGGATTTTATCACCGGCGAGGTGACCAGCTCCGCCAAACCGCCTGCCGATGATCCCCCCTCATCTCCAGTTCATGATGCTCAACCTGAGTTTGATACAGTTTTATTTGAGCATTCCCCTGATTCCTCCCCAGATATAGCACTGCAAGATATCCTTACTGCTTGCAAGAAGGATAGGAAGAAAAAGAAGGATGC
Source organism: Phtheirospermum japonicum (assembly GCA_014905375.1). Classification (NCBI taxonomy): domain Eukaryota; kingdom Viridiplantae; phylum Streptophyta; class Magnoliopsida; order Lamiales; family Orobanchaceae; genus Phtheirospermum; species Phtheirospermum japonicum. Next base: position 336,879 of record BMAC01000996.1, on the reverse strand, counting down.
TGCGAAGGATAATGTTGCTAGTCCTGTTGGTACCTCTTTACCAACATCGCGTAATTCCCCGTCTGTTTCGTCCTCCCGCACTGCCTCTGTTCCCATTCCTTCTCATACTCCCACGCAGTTTTCTTCAGCTGCCTGTGATCACTCTCAGTCCTCCACGGATACTGATACTCCGACACCTGAGCTTGAAGATATGGTGCCGTTTTTCGAGAAATTTTTAACTGCTGAGGCTGCCGAGTTGTTTGCTACTTATCAAACTCGCCACATGATTGCTGAGCGAAGGGTTCCAGTTTAACTGTTTGAGCGCCACAACTTGATTGCCTACCTACGGTTTAAAGGTATGTATTCCACAGTTTCTACTGCCGTGCCATTTGTCAGAGATATTGTTCTTGAGTTCTATGCAAATTTGCTGCCGTTTATTATTGATATGAGCTCTGTGAACTATGGAAAAGTCTTTGTGCGTGGTAGAGTGTTTGCTTTCACCCCTGATTTAATTGATGAATTATTTGGAACTGAACCGCATCGGGGTGATTCTACTGTGGATGATATGGATGAAGTTGTTTCTTTTATTTCTGGTGGTATGGTGCATTCTTGGTTTGAGCAGTTGCCGAGTACTAGGCTTTCTTCTCTTTATTCTATTATGCACAAGGTGGCTATTTGCAACTGGGTCCCTTCCAAGAACACTACGTGTGTTACTCGGCCTCAGGCCCAGTTTTTGTACAGGCTTGGAAAGGGTATTAAGTTCAGTTTCGGGCAACATGTTTTTGATATTGTTACTAAGTTTGCTACATCAAGGTTTGCCGCCTCGTTGTGTTTTCCCTCTTTGATTTTCAGCCTATTGGAGAAGCAAGGATTGACCCTTCTTCCGGATGATGTCCTCACGGGTGAGGCGGATTGGTTTGCTTTCCGGGGCCAGCATACTACAGGTGCTAGGGTTATTGATTTGCCTTGGCAGGCTCCTTTCCAGGCTAATGTTGATAGTGATGTTGGGAGGGTTGATCCCAACATGGTCCAGATTTCTGCGCATCTCTTTCGTGCACATGTGGCTTCCGTTGACTTGCAGATTACTCAGCTACAGGTGCTTCGTGCCTCACTTTGGAGGCCCTTTCCCTTTCTGGTCAAAAAGTGGGAGAAGGTGACGATGACGCGAACATAGGGGGAGAAGATGAAGATGTTGCTGCTGGCAATGCTGAGAATGTTGATGCTGCTGCTGATAAAGAAGATGCTGACGATGCTGTCGCTGTCGAAGCCTTGGCGAGCCTTGCTCAAGAAAGGAGGAGGAAGCGAATTCGCGCTCGCGATAAGGCTTTGAGGAGAATGATGCGAATGCAGAAGAGGAAGAGGAAGGAAGGTGGTGAAGGAACTTCGACATCCCCTCGTCGTTCGAAGAGGGTTCGAGGTCAATAAGTTCCTTGTTAGGTTGTTTTGATAAGTTTTTGAACAATGTTGGTTTGAATTTTAACAACATTGAGTGATTTATTTAGGTGGAGTTTTCTAACGTAGGGGGAGTTAGTATTTTATTTTCGGTTTTGTTTGCGTCGTAGTGTTTTGTCCAAAAAGGTAAAAGGGGGAGATTGTTAAGGAATTAATTCTTGACAATAATTCCTATTTTGTTATTTGCCTTTCTTGGGTACAAAATAAGTTAGGAAACTAGATTTAGGAATATATTGTATTTCCTAATTTATGTTTAAGATTTTAATTATTCCTAAATTGTGATTAGGATTTATTTTAGATATTTACCAAGTTTAGAAATTTATGTTTGTCTATTTAAGATAAGGATTCCTAAAACTTGGGTGGACGATCTTGACGCACGGAAATTCAAGGAAGACGCACGACGCAAGGAACGCACGACGAGCAAGAAGAAAGAAGAACACGAAGAATTACTTGGAGCCATTGATCGAGATTAACAAGCTGATACGGACCAAAATGTCCATACGTAATATTATTTGATTTATGAGGTTATTTGTGGTAAGCGACCTCATTTATGGGAGAGGGTGTTCCTCCTAGAAGATGAGCGAGCTGTGTTGTGATTTTGAGAAGTGAGCGAGCTGTTTTGGTATTAGCGAGCTGTTTGTGAAGAGTAGCGACCTGTAGTATGGGGATGATTTTTCATATAGGGTCGTGATCTCTTGTAATTTGGGCTGAGTACTTGAGCCTGTTTGTGGGTTTTATGTACGTGAATTATTATGGGCCTGGTGGGCCGTAAGCTCCGGCTTATTTTGGTACTTTATTGAGAGGTTATTGTTTATGGGAATTTACTATCCGGGAGGAATCCTAATTATAAGACAGTTGTGGTATTTATGGAATTGTGGTGTGAGAAGGTAACCCTAGATTGTGGAGGATTCTTCTTATCTTTATAAAAGGAGGAGCATACCTCTCATTATTCTAAGCTTATGATATCATCATTGCATCTTGTATGATTTGAGTGAAGGGATTGCGTATTGATTTTGTTTATTGACTTAAGCATCGGAGGGTCTTAACGGGTTGGGGGTGGGGACTCCTACCCGTTCGAGACGTTGTTTTGCAGGACCAGCGAGGTCGCCATGAAATTCGCAGAGGGCTTGGAAGGTCGCTATGACGTTTTTTGGAGGTTGTTTTAGGTCGCTGGTCTCTTTTTTGGTTAGTAACCCATTTATTTGGTAGTTCAACTTTTTGGACTTATCAAATTGGCGCCGTCTGTGGGAAAGAGGGACATCGAGTCCTTGAGCGAAAGACGTGGGGTACACAATTTTCGTAGGTCTAAAATCTGACTGCACAATAACTTTCAAAAATCGTTTTTTACTGTTTCAACCGTTGGATCGCGTTTAAAATTTTACACATCCTCAAGGACCTTTTGAATTACTTTTTGAACGGTGGAGATCGGATTTTGAGGTCCGTGAAAGTTTGTAAAAATTTTCGATCAAAGCAATTTTTATTTTCGGAAAATCCTGCGCAGTGTTTTTCAAAATACGATTGTGCATAATATAACCGTTGGATCAACTCGAACATTTGATATATTATTCTAAACATGTTGAAGTTTAATATGAACGGTGGAGATGTTAATTTGAGTTCGGAATAATTTATAATGAATTTTGAATAGGGCTGATCCTGTTTCTTGAAAACTGTTTATCTACCTTCTTTTGAAAATTAAGTTATAAACAATTTGATTGTTGGATGAAGTTGAATTTTGGGTATAATATGCACGATATATAGTGGTTAAATATGAATAGGGGTGGAGATCAGGTTTTGAAGAGTTGTGATCATGAATAAGAGTTGTGATGCTTGCGTTTTATTTATTGATTATTCTTATGATCGTATACTAACGGACTGAGTGAGGTATATTTGTTGAGTTTGTATTAATGTTGATTTTTTAGGGTTACTCTATGTGTTGCCTGGAACTTAACACGGGAATGGTCAATGCAAACAAATGCGATGAGGTCGCGTGTCCAAATATTCAAGGTCGATTCATTTTGTTGCTCGAAATTTGAGGCGAGGAGGTCGCGTATGAATCAAACGCAACAAAATCAGCTCGGYTTCAAGATAAGTTTTTATTTTKTTTTGTAAAATCGWGGATATACAAATTGGGGTCCTATACGTTGGTAATAGGTGACAATTGCGATGTGTTTAAAGGATGATGGTATGGTTTYYTTGATTGTTTTGGTTGTCATGCTTGCTTATTGACTTGATTTACATGGGGGTCGACTTATGGTTTAATTATTGAGTATGGTGTAATGATTGGTAATCAATATGCATAAAAATATCAAATATATTATCTATGCCTGGTTGACGTAATCACAGGTCGTATTTACATGTGAAATTTGTTTTGTTTTAATAGTGGTTAATGTGATTGAATATTATGGACTCTGGGAATTATTAGATTGAGGTTTTTAATTTTGTACTCTCCGGATTTTGAAAAAGATGCTGAGGTTTGATGTGATTGATAATAATTAATTATGTGGATGGTCTACATAAGAAAAGCGTGTTTACATGCTACGGTCATTATCATCATGTTTATTTGAAATTCACCAATTATTTGACAAATTGATTCTAGTATTTGGTAATGGGCTCTTCTATTATTTATTTGATTTTGCATGAGAATGTAAGTATGCGAATTCTAACGAATTGATGTGTGGTACTCATTGGTTTTATAAGATGGGAGAAGGCTTGATGAGTTTGATTTCTTTGGTGAGTTCTTTTGTAACAGACGATAAGGGAACCCTACCGTTGTCCAGTTTGTCCCCTGCACAGGGAGGTACAAGGTTTATAGCTGGGGAATATAATTGAGAAACCTCTATGTTGATTTAATGAGGTGAATGGGCCTGGAGGTATTCAAAGGAAAAGATAAGTTTTTCTATTATTTGGTTTGATAGATGTATCTTTTATATATGTTGACCTGTTTGCTCAATTTTATGGGTCCGATCATATGTGTGTGACATTCAGGTTCTTTTGGTATCACACAATTAATTATGAGTTTGGATGAGGCTTACAATTTATAATTAGTAGGATAATTATGCTTGGGGCTTTTTATGGGATTGGAGTGCTTGGATATATTTGGATTAATGTGATACTAATGTTTTTGTTGAAAGTGGAAGATGGATTCATGTGGTTTAATTGGGGAGTACTTATTTGATTTTATATGGTTATGAGGAATTGCTTATTCTTGCACATTCCCGTATGAAAATACTGCACTGCCACGCTCCAGTAAAACGGTCATAACTCGCTGTTGGATGATCCTTTTTGAGATCCGATTTTTGCGTTGGAAACTAGACTCGTAGGGCTTTCCATTGGTATGTAATTAGATTTTTAATTCATTACCAATTAAAGCAGTTTAATCTTCAAAGTCGGTATACATGCTGAAAACTTTGTGTCAGTTTTTGTTTTGATCCTTTATGGCTTGATGGTGATATGATATTTGTGGTTGTGGGAAATGGAGATTTTTGGTTTGAAAGATGTTTGATTAAAATGTTATTGGCGCGAGTATAATTTTTATATTCGGATGATATTTTTTATGATTATGCTAACGAATGTGGGTGCAGGGCCTGTTTAGGTCGTATTAACTTAGGGTTAATTTGTGGGTTGCCCGGTATGTAATTCGGAGATGGGTAACCCAATGCGAAGAGGTCGCCAATGTTTAAGGCCATGTACCAGGTCGCGCGTCCAAACATTGACAATAAGGAGATCAGGGAATTATGCTACCTAAAAACAAAAAGGTCGCGTAGTTGGATATTCGAGGAGAGGTGAATTCTCCTATAGCGCCAATATGAATACATATCGGGTACGCTTTTTGAAATATCATGAAAGGGACGATTTCTAATTTATGCCCTATTTATTTTTATGTGGTTGAGCATGAGGGAATAATTGATTTAAATGGTTATGGTGTGTGATTCAATCTAAATGGTTTTATGATCTGATTTACGAAAAATATGTATAATTAACATGTTAAGGTCTTCGCGACCTCGGAATGGTCTCTATGACCTCATTACACGATCTTGACAATCTTATGCGATCTAGACTTTATGATCCAATATGGATTTTATGTTTAAATTCCGATGCTCTTATTAGGTCGATAATGATTAAATTCCGACGCTCTTATTAGGTCGATGATGATTAAATTCCGACGCTTTCATTAGGTTCCGCGATTTTATGTGGTAAATTCTTATGGGATGATTGATGTATAGCTTGGTATATCAGGTTTGATGATTGATGTAGAGTGGTGAGGTGATTTGTGCGTGTTGTGTGTTTTATATGTTTATGATTGCATTTTTGAAATTATTGAGTTCGAATGTGATTTTAAGTCGGTGGATAAAAGTTGTGTTTCAGATCGTCATATATATAGTTGTGAACTTGGTCTGGGACTTGTAGGTCGTCTCTCGCAAGGTGATCGTGCTATTTTAAAAAAATAAGTGAGCTCAGTGAAGCTGTACTTTTGCAGGATGCATATACATTCTATAATTTACTGTGGAAGGATGAGTGTTATAGCTCGGTTTGTTGAGCTGTGTGATTTTGATGTGTGGTTTGGTAAGGTAAAATGATGATTTACTTATTGTTTTTGAAGTGGTTGTGCTCTTGTAATTCTGTTTTTACATGTCCTACCTGATTTCGTGCCTCAATCAGCTAGAACATGGGGGACTAGCTGATGCGGACCAAAATGTCCATACGTAATATTATTTGATTTATGAGGTTATTTGTGGTAAGCGACCTTCATTTATGGG